>JAPKLW010001914.1:28305-105040 GCA_026898455.1 Plectranthus barbatus | reverse complement strand
AAGATAATCTTTCGCTGGGTGGATGATTCTCCTACCTTCCCTTTCCCTTTACCAGGTACCTCTTCCTCCCTCTTGTTGCTTTTCAGAGGATGGATGATCTCAGTTTGAGGCCTTTTGGGTATGTCGATGGTGATTTGGCCCTCAAATAGAGCAGGTCTCTCAACTGGCTGAGCTGACTGCTCCACACCGAACTGTTTTCTCAGCTTCCTCTTCTTCTTTGGCTTTTCTTGAGTCAGATCCTCCCGAAGCTTAGTTAATTGAGGGAGGTCTTCCATGACCTTCTGCAGGCTTTCCTCCTGCTGAGCCGCAGTCTCCTCTGCTGGCCTGTCTTCATCACCACCACCACCATCTTCATCATCGTCCTCAGTCTCACTGGGTTCTCCGACCTCGGACTTGGTTGGGATGAAGTTAGTAGGGATCAGTACTTCCCCTGCATCCACTGCTGGGAACAATTTCTCCAGTAAATAGCTCACCTTTAAACCAAAGCTTACACTGGTGGAGAATTACCCGGTCTCCTTAATGGTGGACTACCTGTGCACATAATCCAAGAGTCTTTCCGAAAGGAATTCCACCCAATTACCGTGCACTTCATCATCAATAGCCATAAGAAGTGAATACTTCTTCTTGCTCATTTTTGAAAAGGATCCCACCTCATACTGGAGCATGCGGATTGCAATATGTGCAAGAAATTTGTAGAAAGGATCGAACTCATTTGTTTTATGATTCATTTTCTAGGAAGTGGTGACCTCATCCGGTTTCCTGTCGATCCAATACCCCTCCATGTGCTCTGGCACCTTCTTGTTGTCGGCCCCTTGCTTATACAGTTAAATGCAAGTGTCTCGGTTTCTCAACTTGAATACTTGTTTCAGTAACAGGGGAGTTACTCAGATCGGAGTTCCGGCAACATTGGTGGTGAAAGCCTTCTTATCCTCATCCATCACGACGTTCACATAAAACTAGGCAACAATTTAGGGTTAGAACCTCTTCGGTCATGCCCTTAGATAGTAAACTATCCTCTCTCCAGTCAGTTTCTTTGCCAAGAGATTATCTGAACAAGCCTGCTTCACATCGGCTACGTTCAAAATCTTTTCCTTTGTCACCTGAGCTGCTCTCCTCTACTCCGGTGAGAGCTTCTTGGGATCATTATGAAACAATTTCAGAACTTGGGAATATGGTCGATCAATATATTCAACTGGTGACTCCTCCTCTCGACCAGATGTTGAGGTGTCTCCGGTTGGCTTTTGAGGTGGTTTAGTTTTCCTTGGCATCTTTAGTGATGATGATTGACAATCAATGAAGGAATAATTATCGAAAGGCTTGAATTCTCTAGTAAAATGTGGAGTGATGAAGGATTCAAGATCGATAGAAATGGCAAAGTAATAAAGTTTTAACCTTCGTTTTGCCATTTCTATATACAGGGTAATAAGATACAGATTGGAGGGCTGTGGTTAAGTCAACATATATAAAATCGACGATTAGAGTTAACCGTTGTTTGCGCTCTTTTGACTGATCTGACATGGGTAATGGGCTTGTCGACGTGGCATGCGCTGATTCATAGCCACCTGTTGCACATTAAATGCGTTGTGTGGGATAAGCAATATTTTGAATTCGAAAACCCCGCCCTCATACGCATACTGACCAAGACTCAGTTTCTAAACTGAAAGTTGGAACTCAGTTTAATTCTGCAACCTTCCTTCAAAAATTCTCTAAGTATAGAGCTCAAAACGATGGGATTTCTTGAAGAGTTAGTATGGTCCTCCAAAAATTTTAAAAAACTGGCTAAATGTTGAATGGCCATACTAAGTATGTGTCCTCCATCATGAAACTTAGTTTTAAAAGTACGTTTCACAAGCTTGCATAGACACCACTTAGATTCTTCAAAATTTGGCTAAGTATGGAACCTCCATATTAAGAAATAAACCGAGCCTGAGAACCGAGAGTTTGAACTCAGTTTTAATCCACTTCCGTCATCTTCAATCAAGGATTTCTTCGCTCTTCACATCATTTGGAAGGATTTGGTGACACCACTTGAATTAATTCAAACAAATTGAGCTCCAAGTGAGCAAAACTGCGAGCTGGGACTCAGTTTCAGTCAGTATCACCTCCACCAAACTTAGAAATTCTTAGGAGAATAAGAAAACTAGAAAACTAAGAGCTCAGACTTAGTTTTATTACCATCTACTCCTCTTTGATTGAAATCTCATCAAATTCCAGCAAACCAAGCTTAATGCACAACTCCTTGAATCTGGTTTAAGGGAGTGGTTTTGTGAAGATGTCCGCTAGTTGATCTTCAGTACGAATGTACTATACAGACACATCCTTCTTCTCGACATGATCTCTGATGAAGTGATGTCTGATGTCAATGTGCTTGGTTCTTGAGTGGTGTACTGGTTTCTTCGTGATACACATAACACTGCTATTGTCACAATAGATAGGAACACACCCAGTTTCGACCTCATAATCAAGCAATTGTTGCTTGATCCACAGCACTTGAGCACAACAACTAGCAGCGGCTACATACTCAGCTTCGGTTGTTGATGTAGCGACATAATGCTGCTTCTTGCTAAATTAACTAGTAAGCTTGTGCCCTAGGAACTGATAAGTTCCACTTGTGCTCTTCCTGTCGATACGACATCCTCCAAAATCTGAATCAGAATAAGCATTAAGAGTGAGCTCGTCAGTTTTGGGGTACCAAATACGTAAGGATTCTATTCCTTTGAGGTATTTCATAATCCTTCTTGCAGCCTCCATGTGCAATTTCTTGGGGTTGGCTTGAAACCTTGCACATACTACAACTGAGTAGGAAATATCCGGCCTGCTTGCGGTTAGATATAACAAAGATCCAATGAATTCCTCTGTCACTCGTTGGATTGACTATTTCTCCTTCTTCATCAAGATTAATCTGAGCTCTGGGGCTCATGGGAATCCTCAAGGGCTTGGTCTTCTCTGGATAAAACTTTTTGATCAAGTCCTTGGTATACTTCTTCTGATTGATGAAGATTTCTCCTTCTGATTGGATAACTTGAAGACCGAGAAAATAAGTGAGCTAACCCATCATGCTCATCTCGAAGTTGTTTTGCATAAGTTGGGCAAACCTCTTACACAGCTTCAAGTTCTTGCATCCAAAGATAATATCATTGACATATATTTGAACCAAAAGGATGTTTGCTCCATCCTTGATCCTGAATAATGTTGTGTCGATCTTCCTTTTCTGGAAACCGTTCTTGAGAAGAAGCTGAGACAATGTCTCATACCAAGCTCGGGGTGCCTGCTTCAACCTATAAAGAGCTTTTCTCAATTTGTATACTTGATTTCCTTCTTCAAAGCCTGGGGATTGTTCAACATACACCTCTTCTTTGATCTAATGCACTCTTCACATCCATCTAAAAAACTATGAAGTTATAGTGCACTGTATATGCAAGGAATAATCTGATGGCTTCAAGCCTGGCCACCGGGGCAAAGTTTCATCGAAGTTGATCCCTTCACACTGAGCATATCCCTTTGCTAAGAGCCTTGCTTTATTTCTTACTATGTTTCCGATTTCATCTCTCTTGTTCTTGAAGACCCACTTTGAGCCAATGACTGATTGATGGCTTGGTCGATCCACCAAGTACCATACTTCATTTATCTTGAACTCAGCAAGCTCCTCTTGCATGGCATTGATCCAGTCTGTGGACTTCAAAGCATCTCCTATCTTCGTAATCTCTGGATTCTGAGAGATAAAGCAAGTAAGTAGAGCACTTCCTTGCCTCGTGCGTACTGGGATTGCAAATTATCAAGCACGACTTCTTTAGGATGGTGTCTCAACCATTTGGGCCTCTGGAGCTGAGTGACTTCGAGAGGTTGAATAAATGCTCCAGGATAGCACCGTCTGTTCCCAATACTGGAACTGAGGTTAGAGTTGATTCCACCATGCTAGATTGTCTTCTAAAATAGGAACTTGATCATCAAATTATGGATTCTGAGCACCTTCTCCAGTGATGACTTCCACCATCTCTAGCCCTTGATCTTCTAGATTCACTTCTTCGTTTTGGACACCTTCAGGTTGGGCATCTCCATCTTCAGGAATGTCAGCATGGCCTGGCAAGTTAGTTTCACCGCCCAAGTCAGTTTGGGCACCTGACTCAGTATCATCTTGGCTGCCTGAAGTTCCCCCTTGATCGATACCTGCATTAAGTGTTAGTGAATCTATGGCCTCAGCAAGGACATTTGCATCACCGGCCTGGTCCTCTGGAGTATTTGATTGATCATTCATAGATCTAGTCTGAGAAACTATATTAGAATTTTCCTTTTCAGAACTAAGTTTCTCACAGGCGTCCTTGATCTCGTGATCACCAAGCTCCACGTCTTTCAATGTCCTGCGCACTAGAATAGACTTATCAAACGACACAACATGTTACTTCCACAAGTCCCGTAGTCTTGTTAAGTACTCTATATCCCTTGTATGAAGGATGTCCATAACCAAGGAGCACACCTTCATCCGCCTTGGGACTAAAAGTATTTATCTTAGACTTTCCGTTATTATGGATGTAACATGGAGAACTGAAAGCACGTTGATGAGCTATAGAGGGCTTATGACCATTGTAGACCTCGTACGGGGTTTTGTGATGATGACTGTTGATGGCGCTCCTGTTCTGAGTATGCACGCCGTCATCAAAGCTTCTCCCCAATAGCCTTCCTTCAAGCTTGCTTCTGCAAGTATGGTCCTCACTGCCTTTTTGAGTGTTTTGTTCCTTCGCTCGATAACACCATTTTGTTGAGGAGTCCTTGGAGCTGACTTCTCGCGAGCTATTCCAGCATCCGCAAAGAAATCCATGAGGGGACCGTTGCAAAACTCAGTTCTTCTTCACGGTGACTCCATTGTTGTTCTGCACTTGAAGGATAAGTTCTGGTAGCTGGAGCATAACTTCATCCTTCGTCTTTATCATCCTCACCCATGTATATCTCAAGTAGTCATCAACCACAACGAGTTTGAATATTTTTCCTCGAATGGTGGGTGGCTTCACCGGTCCAAACAAGTCCATGTGCAGCAGCTCCAAGATTCTATCTGTGCTTGCTGTGATGGGGCGATTCTTGAATGATGCCTTTGTTTGCTTCCCCATCTTGCATGCCTTGCAGACACCTTCTTCCTTCTTGAATCCTGCTTACGGTAGACCTTCCACAAGCTTATGCTTGACTAGGTGCCTGATTGATTGAAAATTCAAATAGCTAAGTCTCTTATGCCATAGCCAGTTCACTCCTTCTTGGGATGAGTTTGTTGCGACAAGGCACGTGTCAGGCTATCCGCTCTCCCAATCCACAATATAGAGACTTTTTTTCTTCATTCCCTTCAGCACAATCTCTTTTGATTCTTTGTCCTTGATCAAGCAATCATCTTCGGCAGATGTCATCTCATATCCAGATTGGATAAGCTGAATAATACTCAGCAGTTTATAGTTGATGTTGGTGAGTAAGGATACGTTGTTGATGATGATTCCATTGTACTCTAAGCATCATTTGCCGATTACTCTCCCCTTGGAGTCGTCTCCAAAAATAACTGGGGGTCCTCTTGCCATTTGCAAGTTTGACAAAAGTTCTTTTTCTCCGGTCATGTGGGCAGAGCACCCACTATCCAAAATCCAAGCTCGCTTCTTCTTCTTGAGCTAACTTTGGCAACCATGTACCAGATTTTCAGACTCAGTTTCTGCATCTGAAACTTCTCCATCTGATGTCTCCTTTCCCAGCTTAGCCATAAGAACCAAGAGGGCTTCTTCCTCCGCTTCATCATCCGACGTAAAATAACCATCATCATGGTCTGGAACATCGGGCACTTTGGTTCTTGAAAGCATGGCCTTGGCTACAACTCTAGAGGCTTTCTTCTCAAAAATCCTTTTCAAACGCTCTCTTTCCTCTTTGGAAACAAGAGGACTTTCATACTTGAGGTGGTTCGGGGAGTTGCACTCAAAACACGCCTTTGGTGCTCTGTCAGTAAACTTCTGGTCACCTCCCCGAGAGCTTTCTGGAATGGTCTTTACTTCTTCGATAAACTTGGCTAGCTTTCGCATTTGCTCTTCTAAATCAGCGAGCGATGCCTTCTCTTCCTTCTTTTGAGAATAGGAAGGTGTTGGTGATGGTGCTGAATTTGTTGCAAAGCTTTGACCGGCTGCTTTGTCAGCTTGATAAGGCTTCTGGGGCCTTCTCGTGAAATCTCTCTTCCCAAAGAAGGCAACATCTTCTTCGAGTTGCGTGCCGATAGTCCGCACGGCTTTATTTCTGTTTGCCATCTGGATATCCCATTCGTGGGCTTGGAGTTGGGAAAACATGTCCTTCATCGTCATTTTAGAGGGATCCTTCTCCTTCAGGCTCGTGACCTTACGGACCAATCTTCTTTTGGCATCTTGGAGAGAATCTTTGCATTTACATCCGCAATAGAATACTCTCTCCCCAAGTTTTTTAGTTCACAGATAATAACATTAAATCTTGCTTCCATCGATTTTATATTTTCTCCAGGAAGCATTTGAAACGACTCATACTTTTCTACACAATTTTAAAGCTTGTTCCGCTTCACTTGATCGGTCTCTTGGCAAAGATTGCCAAGAAAATCCCACATCTACTTTGCATTGTCAGAAGCTAAGTCTTCGATAACCAATGACTCTGGTATGGTTTGAAGGATTAGTTCCATACCAACCGAGTCCATCTGAAAGTGAACTCTGTCTTCGTTCGTCCACTCAGCATATGGCTTATCTACTATTTTTGGACCTGCAGCTCCACCGAGCTGAGTATTCACTTTCATGATCTTAATAGGTCCGGTGGATAGAACTTCTGCCATCTCAGGATGGACATTCATCAGCATAATCAAAGATCTCTTCTTCCATATGTTAAAGTTCTTTGGGGTGTATTTAGGAAGCTTTGTTATGTGTGCCACCCTTTATAACCTGAGCTTAAACACAAAAAGCAATAGTGCAAGGAAGGAGATCTTGTCCTAAGAGACTCAACACAACCTTGGTCTATAAGAACCTGGGCGGGTGATACCACTTGTTGGTCCCGAAATCAGGGTAATATAAATTGTAGCGAAAAGTAAGTTTAGATTGCACTTGTTCTCAAAACTGACTGAAACTCAGTTTTGGGTCATAAAAAGTAAGTTAAGCTCATAAAGTAATTGAGTAAGTTTCAGAGTTATACACTTCAATACTTAGACAAGTATTGAAGGTTTCAAAATGAGTATGAGAAACTTAAATATGCTGAATCTTAAATGAAAGCAAGTAAATTACTGACGATATTATAGTGGTTCGGACTTAATATCCTACTTCCACTCTTTCGAACTTAATCGGGAATCCTTTAAGCCTGATTACAAGTCTCCTAACAATCTATAAAAAGTCCGTCGGTACTCCATCCTTCAATTTGCTGTTGTCACTCGCCTAGGAACTCCTTGTTGACTTAGTCTTTAGGTTGAAGTGAGGATGCTCCCAGAACTTAGCTTGGTGGCTAGATGCCTGTAAAAATCAGTGTTCCAGAGTAGAACACCGATTGTTATGAATATAACTTAGGAAAGTAATATTCACCAAAGTGTAGCTTTAGCTTATAGCTTCAGCCTCGTGCTTATGAACAGAAGCACGAAATGATTAATTAAGTTGAAACTCAAGTCTCGTGTTAAAGAACACGGAGTATCAGAGAACTTTTCAGATGAAAGTTTAGCAGAGCTGTGGCTTATCTTAGCTTGAGAGTTCGTAACCTCTTTTGGTTGAGATGTAGACCTATTTGTAGGAGAATTCTTGGGTGTTTGAAATTCTGCCCGTTAGACACAAAAATCCAGTCGTTAGAGACATTGAGAATGTCGTTCAATCATGCCCATTCTTTGGTAGGTCTGCTCTGCTCTGAAAAGGTTGTGCTTCATGGACTTTCCACCTGCTCTTGTCAGACTCAGTTTTAGTCCTAGGAATCCAAGTATGGGATATCCTCGTATTGACTCTTACTTAGAATATATTCGCCTTTAATTCTGATTAAGCTTGATTCACCTTGTGTTCCACGTGCTTATGAAATGAGACCTCCATACTGACATTCCATAGTCAATATAGACAACCCTCATACTGACTTCTTATAAGTCAGGATGGTAGTCTCTATGCTGAGTACCCAAACTCAGTATAGGCCTTGGCTATACTTAGTGAAACCAAGTTTCACGCACGAACACTTCTTCAAATCTCGAGCATCTTCTTTGCTCGGTCTTCAGCACCTAAGTTCTATTACAACACGAATAATCCTATACATGGATTATATTTTAGAACTCTAGAAACTTAGTGCTAAAGTAAGTTTTGACATATTAGCATATGATCCATCCTATATAAATACATATATATATATATATACATCCTCATTGTCGGTCGACATAGAGGTCGTGCTTCGGGTTTTTGGCTTGTCTTCCATGTCGGTCGACATCCCGTGTGTCGACTGAAACAACAACTTTGTCATTTCGGCTCTTTTCACCCTTTAATCACTTTCTAGCCCCAAAACCTGCAAAAACTCACCATTGCAAGCATAACATCCTCTATAATACACTCATGCAAGAAAATAACTAATTACTAAACCTAATTGCACTAAATCAAAGGAGAAAAACATAGATAAGTGAGTGTAAATAAGAACTTATCATTTAGGAAACGGTCCCATGAAATCAATGCCCCACACATCAAATGGCTCAACCTCCAGCATGTACTTCTGAGGCATCTTATTTCTCTTGGATATGTTCCCCATCCTCTAGCATCGATCACAGCTTGCCACGAAATTTTGACAGTTGCGGTAGATAGTAGGCCAATAAAATCCACTGGTTAGGATTTTTATTGTCGTCCTATTCACCGTGCAGTGGCCACCATATGGAGACAAGTGACAGTCCTCCATAATCTTATTCCTCTCTTGCATCCCAATGCACCGCCTAATCACCATATCAGCACAACGGCGGTATAGAAATGGCTCATCCCAGTAGTAGGACTTGCAGTCATGGAGAAACTTCCTCTACTGATGGGAAGTTAGATCAGGTGGTAGAACACATGCAACCAGATAATTCACAAGATCCCTGTACCATGTATCCACCTCCTCGACTGATTGCAATTGCTCATCCGGAAACACCTCAGTAATGCGAATCCTAGGATCATCTCCCTCCACCAGATTCTCCAGCCTAGATAGATGGTCTGCCACCACATTCTCGCATCCCTTGCAATCTTTAATCTCCATGTCAAATTCCTGCAGCAGTAGCATCCATCGAATCAGCCTAGGCTTTGCTTCCTTCTTCTCGAACAGATAATGAATGACAGCATGATCCGTATACACAACAGTCTTCGCTCCTACAAGATAAGTACGGAACTTATCAAACGCGAAAACCACAGCCAGTAGCTCCTTTTCAGTGGTTGTATAGTTGACCTGAGCACCATCCAAGGTCTTACTTGCATAATGAATCACCCTGAAAATCTTGTTCCTCGTCTGTCCCAGGGCAGCTCCAACAGCAGAGTCGCTGGCATCGCACATGAGGACAAATGGCTCTGACCAGTCTGGTGAGATAAGAATCGGAGCTTTGGTGAGGGCTTGCTTCAACTTCTCAAAGGCCTACAAACATTGTTCATGAAAAACAAAATTTACATCTTTAACTAATAAAGAACCCAGGGGATTAGAATTTATAGAAAACTCCCTGATAAATCTCCTGTAGAAGCCTGCATGACCCAAAAAACTCCTCACTGACTTCTCATTGGTGGGGGGTGGCAGCTTTGAGATAGCAACAATCTTCGCACGATCCACCTCCAAACCTGTAGCAGAAACTTTGTGGTCTAGAACTATGCCCTATCGTACCATAAAATGGCACTTTTCCCAATTCAAAACACGGTTAGTTTCTTCACAGCGCTACAACACAATAATCAGGTATCAAATGAATGACCAAAAAATAGAAAAATCACCCATGAACACTTCCATAATATTTTCTACAAGTCCACTAAAAATAGACATCATACATCTCTGGAACGTAGCAGGAGCATTACATAATCCAAAAGACATCCGCCTATATGCAAAAATACCATAAGGACAAGTGAAAACAGATTTATGTTGGTCCTTAGGGGCAATAACAATTTGGTTATATCCAGAATAACCATTAAGAAAGCAGTAAAAAATCATACCCAGCAAACCTATCCAACATCTAATCAATAAAAGGAAGGGGAAAGTGATCCTTATGAGCAACACTGTTAAATGCTCTATAATCAATACACATTCTCCAACTTGTAACAGGCTTGTGAGCAATCTCCTGGCCATTCTCATCCTTGATGACTGTAGTACCTCCCTTCTTGACCACCACTTGAGTAGGACTCACCCACTCACTATCCGAGATGGCATAGATCATGCCAGCATCCAACAACTTGAGTACTTCCTTCCGCACAACCTCCTGCATAATGGGATTCAACCATCGCTGCAGCTGCACCTTCGGTTTATACCCATCCTCAAGTAAAATCCTGTGCATACAGATATAAGGGCTAATACCCTTGATGTCAGATAACGACCACCCAATCGCAGATTAGTGGTCTCTCAATACTCTCAACAACCTCTCCAATTGAACAAAAGATAGAGTAGAATTTACAATTACCGGGTATGTTTCATTACTCCCTAGATACGCATACCTCAGATGATCCAGTAAAGGCTTCAGCTCCAGAACTGGTGGCTCTTTCTTCGTTTCCTGCTTCAAACTCTTCTTGCGGGATTCTCTTCTTCCTCATCACTCCTCAACTTCAGATAATGTGCATTCTCCACCCTGTTCTTCTCATCTGCACTGTCTAAAGCTAGAACAGACTCTAGCAACTCATCACACACATCATATAGCTCATCACAGGAATAAATAGAATTTTGAACACCATAATCTAAAGAATCAGAAACAACAAAAGAAGAATCAAAAGGATACAAAACCTGCACCATATCGCATTCCTTGAAGTACCCACCAAAATCGTGCCTCTCCATTGCCTTGGAGATGGAAAATGTAATTTTCTCATCATTCACCCTCAAAGTGAGTTCTCCTTTCTTCACATCAATGAGAGCATCCGCAGTATTCAAGAACGGTCTCTCAAGTATCAACGGGATATTTCTGTCCTCCTCCATATCCAAGACCACAAAATCAGTGGGAAAAATAAACTGACCAACCTTCAACAACACATCCTCAACTACCCCTTTGGGATAGTTCACTGATCGATCCGCCATCTGAAGCTTGATGGTGGTAGGCTTGATATTCCCTATTTGCAGCCTCTTGAAGATAGAAAGGGGCATCAGGTTAATGCTAGCCCCCGAATCACAGAGGACCTTCTCAAAATTTTGTCCCCCAATAATGCAGGTGATTGAGAAATAGCCCGGATCCACCCTTTTAACTGTCATCTTCTTCTGGATTATAGCACTGCATTCCTCAAACAGATTGACTATCTCGAATGCTCCAAACGGCTTCTTCTGGGTCACCATACCTTTCAGAAACTTCATATACCCAGGTATTTCCTGCACAACTTCAATAAGAGGTAAATTAATATGAATTTTCTTCATATGCTCCAGAAACCTCTTATATCTCTCATCCTTCTGCTTCCTGGCAAACCTCTGCTGGAAGGGAACAGAGAGTGGTCCAGCAGGTTTGGTACTGTCTTCAGGACAAGTACCCTTGCTCTTTTTCAGTTGTTCTTCTTCAGGAAGAACATCAGCAGGATGTGCAACTTCAGGTTGCACAGGCATATCAGTTGGAGTAGATGAACCTTCATATGATTTGCCACTACGAGTTGTAATAGCATTGCAATGATCCTTCGGGTTCACTGCAGTATTACTAGGGAACTGTCCAGGAGTGTGTTGGTTACCAATCACATTGGCAATCTGGGAAATCTGAGTGTCAATCTACTTCATATGTTTTCCCATCTCACCCATACCAGTCTGCAACTCCGTAATCTCCCCCTCCATCTTACTTGTCTTGGTATTAGACACTGCAATAAATTGAGTGAGGAGTTCCCTCATGCTTGGTTCCTTTGGCTCATTAATTGCCCCATTGGTTACAGAATACCCAGGTGGGGGCTGCAGTGAGTTATTTGGATTAACATAGGAGAAATTGGGGTGGTTCCTATTGTTAGGATGATAGGCCATGTTCCCTGCTGGACACCCTCTATTGTTGTTGAAGCTCCTCTGATTGACATAATTGGCATCCTCAACCTGAACTTCAGCCCCCTGATCAAACCCATACTAAGGTTGATTATTCTCCAACTTAGTGAGGCGGGTCTCCAGTGATTTAGTAGAAGCAGCTACGTTCTGTCTCATCAATCTGACTTCAGCAGCCAAATCTCCAGTATCATCGACTGCTGCCACCCTGCGATCACTCCTTTCTGTAGGCTAGTTGTACTAACTCTTAGCTATAATTTCTAGCAGTTTCATGCCCCCTTAGGAGGTCTAGAAGTGATAGAGCCCCCAGCAGAAGCATTTACATGCTTTTGAGTCCCATTATCGAGCCCTCCATAGAAATAACATACTTGCTTCTTTTCAGTGAATCCATGACAAGAGTAAGTACGAAGAAGGTCCTTATAATGTTTGATATGTGCGTAAAATGACCTATATTTTGATGTTTGTGCATGCATGTTTGCGTTCATTTTACTCCCATATCAAATGTCTTTCGGTTGTTTTCGTTGTGTTTTCGTGTTTTGTGTGATTTGGATTGTGTAGGATAGGTTTGGAGCATAATTCATCATTTTTGGCTAAGTTTTGGTGGAAAATCGACCGATCCGAGTTGCAACGGTTGTGAAGATCGCCTGAGATGAGCAGGGGAGCACCAGGAAGGGTTTCAGAGAGGATTCTTGACTGATCCTGGAGTGGATCGACCGATCTGGGCAGTTCAGAGAGGATGATCGACCGATCTTGATATGGCTCGATCGATCTGGTCTGTTCAGAGAAGAATTTTGGTCGATCCTGATCCAGACGGGGTGATCCGAAACGGGCTATTTTGGCGGTTATTCAGTTTCAAACCATCCCGGGTGATCCGATCTCAGACGGGGCAACCCGGGGCTCTGCCAACTCATATAAAAAGGGGAAACTCACATTTGTTAAAGACTTTTGACATTTTTAGGCTAAATCTACATATTTTCTCTCTTCAATTCCATATCCCATCCATTTCTAACCCTAATTCAAGGTATCCAAGAGCAAATCTACCACACCTTGGTGATGGATTGAAGACTAGAGGGGTAGATCAAGATCAAGCAAATCCAATTGGGGAAGAAATCATTTACTACTTATCAATTGTAATGGATCTCTTTCAATTTTACTTTGTATTGATACAATTGAGAGGTATGTTGTTCTAATTCCATTTGTATGTTGAATTTAACAAGGATGTATGAAGATTAGATTGGATTATTGTATGTTTACCTCCCTCTTTGTGATTGAAGCATGCTAGAGCTAGTTTCCATTCAACTTGATGTAGGTAAGAGCCAATCTTGTTGATAATTGACACAATAATTGCAGCCAATACGCACATAGGCTTGTCGCGAATAGCATGACTTCATATGTATCTCGATCCAATCCATGTGCGGAGGAAGTGCATAGATCTAGAATTTACGAGCCTTTAGGTGTGAGTTAGGGGTCGATAACGTAACTGTTTGAGATTTCTAATTTCATCCACGGTCGATTTGCCGGTACAAAGGGGATTGGCTAGATTTGAGTGAATTGATCATCCATCTAGGGATTAAAATGTGTTTACATCGATGCTCAACCTAATCAGATCACATCTACGTTCATTTCAACATCCTTTCTGCCTCATTTGAGTGTTTGGCTATCTTGTTCTACCATATTGTGGAGGAAATTGAATTGATTGTATTGAGATTGTAATATGATGAATTTTGGTTTTGTTTGTTGCTTTTAATTTGTTGTTAGCTTTAGTTTTAATTGAATGCTTAGTTTGATAGAAAATACTCAACGATATTGATCTTACCTAGCTATAATTCTTCGCATGATTAAACGGTAGTTCAATGGGCGAAATAAGAAAGATCCTGGATTGATAAATAAACCTTGTATTGCATTGAAAACTTTGTATTAGTTTTAGTGCGATCAAGTTTTTGGCGCTGTTGCCGGGGACTTGATTTAGTAGGCCATTGGATATTGTGGAAAGTGTAGAGATTGTATGCTAGGTGTTTGTTATTTTGCTTAGTTGATAGTTGATTATTTGTTATCATTTTGTTGTTTGTTTTTGTTATTTGTTTGAGATTGGCTTTGTTGGAACTTTGTAAGTGGTGTATGATAACAAGATCTAAGGCTCGTATGTTAGAAGAACAAAAGTTCTGGCAAAAGTTTGAAGGTGTAGAGGTCGAGTTTGAAATGGAGAATAGAGGTGAAAATACGGGAAGGATAGACGAACTTGAGAGACAATTAGAAATGATGAGAGCCATTATGAATGAGAGAAATGAACCGAGAAGGCCTCTCCAAAACCTCTTTAGGCCTCAAGGAGAGCAAGCCACCGGAGGATTCCGATTGGGGGTTAATGCCACCCAATTTGAGATCAAACCTCAACTCGTCCAAATGATTCAAAATAACCAATTCAGTGGCCATGCTACAGAGGATCCGAATGCTCACATCTCGTGGTTTCTTGGGATAACGGATACTATCAAGATTAATCAAGTGCCTCAAGACCATATCCGCTTGAGATTATTTACATTCTCCTTGAGAGATGGAGCAAGGCATTGGTTCGAGGGCCTCGACAAGTCCAATAAAGCTACATGGGAAGAGCTTCGGGAGAAGTTCTAGTTCAAGTTCTTTCCTCCTAGTCTAACATTGAAGAGAAGAGCCAACATTACCTCCTTTGGACAGCGGTATGATAAACCGTTGTATGAGGTATGGGATCATTTTTGCGATCTACTCCGAAGGTGTCCAAGGCATGGGTTAACGAGGAGTCAACAGATTTGCCAATTTGGGGTCTCAATTATGAGATGAAAGTTATGATGGATGCCTCGTCGGGTGGTTCGTTCCTCGATCAAGAGGAAGATGATGAAGCATGGAGGACGATAGAAAAGATGACGGAGAATAGTTACCAATGGCCGAAAGAGAGGAAAGATTATAGGCCGGTCAAGTTGGTGAATGAGATAAAAGAGAGCGAAGAATTAAAGGAGCAAATAGCAATGATGCAAAAGAAGCTCGATGCATTAACTACCTTGGGGGTAGAAAGGATGATATGCTGTTGATGAAGCAAGAGGAAATATACCCGGGGCACGTGAATTTTGTCAATCAACGAATGGGGTTCAACAACAATCGAGCTCCATACAACCCACCGGGTAACATGTACTATCATCCTTCTAACCGTTTCCACCCCAATTTTTCCTACGCTAACCCCAACAATGCTCTAAACCCTCCAATGCAATTGGAGAGTGGGGGAAGTAGTGGACAAGGTGGGTATGTAGGAGGAGGTAGTAGGTTTGGGAATCAAGAAGTGAGAAAGAATCAAAGTGAGGAGTTAGAAAAGAAATTTGAGAAGTATGATGGTATGTTCGCCAAAATCCAATTGCAAATATCGTCAATTGCCATGCAACTAAGTGGAAAGCACCAAGCTGGAAAATTTCCGAGCGACACGAAAATCATACAAAAGAAGAGTTGCAATGTGGTGGATGGAGAGTGAAGTTGAGATGAGACGATGTTGGTTATGACTCCAAAGCTTGAGAGTGTGGAGTTGGAAGTAGAAGAAAAAGTTGTGAATGAAGAAGAAGGAAAAGATTTTGAAGTTGAAAAAGTTGAGGATGGAAAGGAAGTTCAAGGCAAAGAAGTCCACTTCTTCGATTATGTGAGGAAAGGTGACATCGAGATGCCACATCTGGAGGAGATTCAACATGTGCCGTTACTTGATGAATTAATTGAAGAGGAGTTAAAATTGGATGGTGGTTCACTCGAGTTTGGAATGGTTGAAGAGGAATTGAAAGATGAAAGTGAGGAACAAAGAGAGAAGAAAGAGGCTAACAAGAAGGAGGATCCGGGAAGTTTTGTCATAAGTTGCAAGATTGGGGATACAAATGTTGAGAAGGCCTTGTGTGATTCCGGGGCTAGTGTAAACATGATATCTTGGAGCTTATACAAAGAATTGGAAGTTGGAGAGTTGAAACCCACAAGCCAAGTCCTTCAAAGGGCTAACCATGCCTTATTTTTCCCAAGGGGGTTTGTTGAGGACGTGCATGTGGAGGTATTGAGTTTCACATGTCCCGTTGACTTCTTGGTAGTCGAAATGAAGAACAAGGGGGGAATTCACCTGATTTTTGGAAGGCCATTCTTGCACACGGCCGACACATTGTTTGACATGAAAAATGGTGAACTTACCTTCCGTTGTTGTGGAAAAGAGGTAGTTTTCTCCTTACCTCCAAAAAGCTTGGATGAGATGAGAAATAAAAAGCAATTGGAACTTGACAAATGAGGTCAAAAGAAGAGGCTAAAGGAGGGTGATGATCCGAGATTGGATACTATGGATGAGGTGAATGAAGAATATGATGATCCGGGGGATTACTTTGAGCAAGATCGATGAAGAATAAAGAAGGCTAGAGTGGATGACGAGCCGCCTCGGAGTGCTAGACGAAAGCTATTTTTCCCGGATGAGCATTGGCCAATGGAACGAGGTATGAGTTTCAGATCATCCCCATTTGATCATGATTGATGAGATTGAGGTAAGAAGTCAAGCTAGTGACTGTAAAGAAGCGCTTGTTGGGAGGCAACCCAATGTTTACTAGGTTGTTTAATTGATGATTTTGGTTCTTTGTTTGTTTTTGTTGAAGGATATTTGATCTTTTGATGCTTCTACAGACTTACATTGTTCTTGTGATGAAAGAATTGAGATTTGGGGAGGTGCAAACCCGAAATGGTGCTGAAAAATTGAAGAAAGAATGCAGGGAAATTGCAAAACAGAGGGAAATCTCACCCTGGCTCAGGAAGGATCGACCGAACCCAACCTTTGCTACTGTGGGATCGGTTGAGCACAACGGAATTTCAAATTTTTTGTGGGTCAGGGTATCGGATCGGCCGATCTGAACTTGGATCGGTCGATCTGGATCGTAAAATTCAAACTGGGTCGGGCTGAGCCTCGGATCAACCAATCCTACTTCAGATCGGTCGATCCTGGCGCATATTTAAAATGTAAATTAGGGCCCATTTCACCCCATCTTGATTTCCGTCGAAATTTCACTTTCCCAATTTCCTCATTTACCTAATTACTCTGATTTGAGAGGTTTTTACCCTTTGATTTTGACTATGGCTAGCAAGAGAGCACGAGGCAGTTCATCTTCTTCTCTTAGTCGCCCAAAAGGTTTTGATGATGAGGAGTTTGACAGATTTAAGAATTTGATGGACAAGCAAGTCGTGGGGACTATGTATCCATGCAGGGAGACTTTGGAGGCGTTGGCGTTAAAGGATGATGTGTGGAGCCTCCTCACCGGCATTGGATGGAAGAAGCTATGAACGGGCAATTGGCCGGCGTACATGGATGTGACAAAGGAGTTTTTGGCCTCTTTGACAGTCATGAAGGGTCCGAACAGCAATCCCCTCTCGATGAAATTCAAGGTGAAAGGTAAAGAATTCCTTCTACGAAGGCATGAGCTTGATGAAATTTTTGGGTGTGATGCTGATTCCATGTTTGTGCCTGATGAACTTAATCTTGGTGAATTTTGGGAATCCATTTCTGGTGTGAAATTTGAGAGGTCATTTAATATTAAGTCTTGTAGAGCATCTGCGATTAGAAATCCTGTTATCCGTTATATTCATAAGTTGGTTGGAGGTTCGGTGTGTAGTCGGTATGAATCTAGCAATGTGATTTTGTCTGAGCTTTACATGTTGTATGCTTTGATGAATGGGAAGAAATTCTCTATGGGGGCTATGTTGATGGATGGTTGGAGTCGAGTGATAAATTTGAAGTCTCCGTCTATTAGTGGTGGTATGATTACTCCTATTTTGAAGGCCATGGGTGTTCATTTGTGGGGTGCCTTTGCTCCTGGTTTGCCTCTTGATACCGCATCTCTTTTTGCTGGGAAGTTTCTTGTTCCAACTCGTGATGGTGATGGTTTTTATTATCGATTTGGTGAGAGAGTGATTGAGTTACCTGCTGAGGGTTTCACTACTGTGGAGGATTTGGACGATCACTCTAACTGGTTGTTGGACTCTGAGGATCAGCTATCTTTTGTTGGAATTCTTTCTCGAGATGGTATCTTTAACTCTCTGAGGGATTTGCAGCAGCGGGGTGAAGGGGGAGTAGGGCCGAGTACTCGGGCACCACCACCACCACCTATGGAGGATTGGCAGCAGCAGATGTTCTCTATGCTTCAGCGAGCTACTGATTCCGTTGAGTCTTTTTCTGTGTCTATGCAGGGTTTAGGCGCTCGGATGACTGCTTTGCATGGTGATTTCTCAGCTTTTCAGGGGAGCTACTTCACCGACCAGGCTGCCATTGTTGCTCGATGTAAGGGCTTCGATCGGAGGTTTGATGAGGTCCAGGGAGATGTTAGAGATTTGCAGCGCCGCCTTCCCGTACTATACCGCCGCCATCGTGACCATTCACTGCAGGATCGAGAGGAGTGACGATGCACTGTCCACCGTATTTACAAACTTATTCTCACTTGACTAAGTTTGGGGGGATGTGCCGGTTGCCAGTGCCTCGGTTTATTCTTCTCCTCTCCTAGTCCTTTATATCTTGCATTTAGTTTGTTTTGTTGGATGATTTCTCTTTTGGATGGATTCGATTTGGTTGTTTAATGATTGATATTTTGTACCTTGGATGTGGATGAATGATTTATGGTATGATTTGGTTATGTATGGAATTATTGTTGAATTGGTATGAATTTATACTTTCTATCTTGTTGGTTTGTGGATATGGATGATTGGATAGTGGTTTGAATGGTGGTGCTAGTGGAGTAATGTCTTATGCATTTGGATTTTTGGTTTGTGGTATGTTGGTGGAAATGAGATCTTAATGAAATGAATTATGCTCAAAATTGGTGGTGTTTGTGTTTATGTTGAGTAGGTACCATAAGGCAATGGGAGAAGCGGTTTGATCGTGGATACTGATGGGTAACGCATTCTATCGTTCTCCTTGCCATTTAGATTTGTTTGCATTTAGTTTTTTTTTTTAGGATTGTTTGCGTGATTGTGTGTGTATGTTGAACCTGAACTAGGCTTGAGATTTACTCATGATTTACTAGTGAAGTTTGAAGTTTACCTCAACCTATAATAGGGCAGAATTTTGTTATCGAAGCATGTTTGAGTTTAACTTTTGAATTACCGAGTTTTGTGTTTGGTTAATGCGTTGGACTTGACAAAAAGTTGTGAGTGTTGAGCCTTGATAATTTCATATCCTTTTCGATTGTGAGAGGTGAGATTGAGAGCGGGAAATCTAGAATTTGCATCCATTCTCGATCTGTTAGCATGAGCATGTGACTAGAAAATGATATTAGGCCATCGGTTCCTAGTCCTACCTTGCACATTGGGAGTATAAGGTGTTACTTTGATCATTTGTTTGCCTTTGATATCTTTGACCCCCGCGATTGAGCTTTATTGGAGAATTTTCTTTGATATTATTAGGACAAAGTTTGGGGGGGAATGAGAGTATGAGGGTGAATACAGTGTTGTGAGCTTGGGATGGGAATTAATTGATATAATGATATTTGGTATTTCATCTGTTGAGGCATGAGAAGAAAGGCAATGAAAGAAGAAGGAAAAATTGCCCCTATAAAAATTTGTGGCAAAGGAATGGTGCAAGTATTGAAAAATAGGCACCCACAAGAAAAAAATGAATGATGGTGTCATAGAAAAGAAAGAAAGAAAGAAAGAAGAGAGAAAAAAAATGAAAAAGAAAGAAAAAGAAAGAAAAAATTGAGTATGGAATAAGCCTCGGGTTTAGCGGTTGAAGATAACGATTTGGGGGTTCTTGGGAATTTGAGGGTTTAGTTACTTTGGCCCAAAACCACCTACCTCTTAGTTAACCACGTTATAACCAAAGCAAAGACCTTCTTGATTCTAGAAGCTAGCTCATTGTAGTATAGTGGTGAGAATGGATGCAAGCCTATGGAAATCAAGCTCGACATCTTGTGCTTGTGTGAAGTGTTCCTGTACACGTGAGAGAGTGTATTTCATTTCTTTTATCCAAATTTGATGAGTGGTTTGAGTCCTTAGCATTAACCATGTCACAAAGTTAGGTGATAATCTTGTTTGACTAGGGCATGCTAAGATAATCGAGATGACATATGAGGTATTGCACAAGGTAGAATGATTGCTTTACTTTGTTTTGATTGAGGACAATCAAAGGTTCAAGTTTGGGGGATTATGATATGTGCGTAAAATGACCTATATTTCGATGTTTGTGCATGCATGTTTGCGTTTATTTTACTCCCATATCATATGTTTTTTGGTTGTTTTCATTGTTTTTCGTGTTTTGTGTGATTTGGATTGTGTAGGATAGGTTTGGAGCATAATTCATCATTTTTGGCTAAGTTTTGGTAGAAAATCGACCGATCCGAGTTGCAAGGGTTGTGAAGATCGACCGGGATGAGCAGGGGAGCAGTAGGAAGGATTTCAGAGAGGATTCTTGACCAATCCTGGAGTGGATCTACCGATCTGGGCAGTTCAGAGAGGATGATCGACCGATCCTGATATGGCTCGACCGATCTGGTCTGTTCAGAGAAGAATTTCAGTCGATCTTGATCCAGACGGGGCGATCCGGAACAAGCTATTTTGGCGGTTATTCAGTTTCAAACCATCCCGAGCGATCCGATCTTAGACGGGGCGATCCGGGGCTCTACCAACTCATTATAAAAAGGGGAAATTCGCATTTGTTAAAGACTTTTGACATTTTTAGGCAAAATCTACATATTTTCTCTCTTAAATTCCATATCCCATCTATCTCCAACCCTAATTCAAGGTATCGAAGAGCAAATCTACCACACCTTGGTGATGGATTGAAGACTAGAGGGGTAGATCAAGATCAAGCAAATCCAATTGGGGAAGAAATCATTTACTACTTATCAATTGTAATGGATCTCTTTCAATTTTACTTTGTATTGATACAACTGAGAGGTATGTTGTTCTAATTCCATTTGGATGTTGAATTGAACAAGGATGTATGAAGATTAAGTTGGATTATTGTATGTTTACCTCCCTCTTTGTGATTGAAGCATGCTAGAGCTAGTTTCCATTCAACTTGATGTAGGTAAGAGCCAATCTTGTTGATAATTGACACAATAATTGCAGCTAATACGCGGATAGGCGTGTCGCGAATAGCATGACTTCATATGAATCTTGATCCAATCCATGTGCGGAGGAAGTGCATAGATCTAGAATTCACGAGCCTTTAGGAGTGAGTTAGGGGTCGATAACGTAACTGTTTGAGATTTCTAATTTCATCCACAATCGATTTGCCGGTACAAAGGGGATTGGCTAGATTTGAGTGAATTGATCATCCATCTAGGGATTAAAATGTGTTTACATCGATGCTCAACCTAATCGGATCACATCTACATTCATTTCAACATCTTTTCTACCTCATTTGAGTGTTTGGCTATCTTGTTATACCATATTGTGGAGGAAATTGAATTGATTGTATTGAGATTGTAATATGATGAATGTTGGTTTTGTTTGTTGCTTTGAATTTGTTGTTAGCTTTTGTTTTAATTGAATGCTTAGTTTGATAGAAAATACTCAACGATATTGATCTTACCTAGCTATAATTCTTCGCATGATTAAACGGTAGTTCAATGGGCGAAATAAGAAAGATCCTGGATTGATAAATAAACCTTGTATTGCATTGAAAACTTTGTATTAGTTTTTAGTGCGATCAATGTTCCCATGCCTCATATAAAGACTCTCTAGAAAATTGTCTGAACTGAGCAATTTGAGTCTGCAGCCTGATAGTCTTGCTCGGCGGGAAAAATTGGATTAGAAACTGTCTGCAAAGCTCCTCCCATGTTGTGATCTCGCTGCGGTCCAGTGATAAATACCAAGATAGTGCTTTATCGTGTAGCGTAAAAGAGAACAACTGCGATCTGATGTAGTCAACAAGTACCTGATTCTGCTTGACCGTATCACACAGTAATAGAAAGGACTGGATGTGCACATGAGGATCTTCAGTAGGCGACCCTCCAAACTGATTCTCCTGAGCTGTATGAATCAACCCAGTCTTCAATTCAAAGTTCGGCGTATTCACCTTCAACCCAAAGTCAGCATTACGATGCCGGTCAGTTATAGGCTCGTACATCTTATCAATGGTTGCATCATGAGGCACTTCTTGAGTTTCTT
Organism: Plectranthus barbatus; assembly: GCA_026898455.1. NCBI lineage: Eukaryota > Viridiplantae > Streptophyta > Magnoliopsida > Lamiales > Lamiaceae > Plectranthus > Plectranthus barbatus. The sequence continues at coordinate 82,792 of JAPKLW010001914.1, read as the reverse complement.
GCTCCTGGAGCTTCTGATTCATCGCTTGCAGTTGCCTTTGCAACTCTGCAATCTGTGCTGCGTGATCGTCAGCCATAGTGAATGCTAATCTTCTCTTGGCGGAATCCCTGCAAAAAGTAGCTTCGATATCCGGATCTACAGGTTCAAGTGGAGGACCTTTCAATCTGGTTCGCATATACTACCTGAAAAGAAACACCAAAAGCGATCAACACAGTAGCAAAATGCATAAGTTGGTACCAAAACTCTCAGCTACTTGATCACTGATAAAATGCATAAGTTGGTACCAAAATATTGAGCAAATAAATTTATAGATCTGAGTATCAAACCCAAGGGAAAGTATGATGAAACTATTTTATGTACTAGACATGCAGAGGATATTGATCGACGTTCCATGTCGACCGACACAGAGGATATTGATTGACGCACGGGCTTTTTTAGAAGGATATTTCTACTCACTTTGATGCATTTTTAACATAATTGTAAATACAATGAAGTATATATAACAGTTTAATATTAAATTATAATTTCGTGTTAAGAGTTTAATGGATCGTGTCGTATTTTAACACGTTATTATCGTGCGAATTTATATCAGGTAATCGTGTCGTGTCAAAAATTGTCAGCCCTACGAAGGCCTACAATTGTTGTACCATAGGTTTTATATAGAAGATTGCACAGATCATTGATTTTGCTCTCTTCTACACCCATGTTCTTTGTAATGTAATTTAGAAAGCAATATATACGATAAATTCACAAATTGTGATCAAAAGGGAGAACACTTCATGTTTGAATTTTGAAGTAGTAGTGTTGGTCCCAAATATATAGTTAACTAAAAGATATGTAGTCAATTAATCAATCAGAGTGTGCACTAAACAGAAAAATAGAGTGTGCAAGCATGTGTGTAACTGGTGGGTCCAAGTATAGTTGCAAATTGTTTTGTCTTAAAATCAATTGAGCAGTTATTAGGCAACTTTCAGAAATACTTCACCAATTAGATACTGGTGAGTTTCTAAGCTCAAAATAAAATAAGAATAAATAAAGCGGTGAATCAACACAAAATGATTATAGTGGTTTGGGATCTTAAAATCCCTACATCCACTCTTCTTCGTGTCTGTCGGTAGGAAGAAAATTCACTATTCAAGTTGTACAAACTTTACAACAAGAATCTTCTTCAGAAGAGAGACTTAGCTAACTCTAGTCATAGAATATTCTACTGTTGGTCGAGCTTTACGACGTGCAGCATGCTAGGCTCTCTCTCATGTATCTTCCACAGTTGGTTGATCTTTACCACGTCCACTACGCTAGTCTCTTCCTCATGTATCTTTAGCTATCCTCGGTACTTTGATACGGAAGGTAGCTTCCATTCTTCTAGTAAGTTGGGGATTGTAACACTTCTCAAGTAGAGGTATCCCTGGTTGAATGTGTCATGTGTTGATTCACACGGAAGTCTCGAGCATGTTAGCTTGGAGAATTCGGGACTTATGAGAGACTGAATCTTAGAACTTTAACGGCCAATACTTTCTTATCCTCTCTCTTATTTTCATCTTTATCGGGAGTATTTATAACCTCATATTTTAAGTTCATCCCGTTGGTAAAGGTGGGAATGACTGTTTACTTTTGCAAGTGAACGTTGGTGTACGAAAATGTACCTTTCTACATCTTTCCGTCATTTCAGACATAAAGTCTTAAGTGGTTTGATACCACTTAACGGTGGAATCTTCTCTCTCATAACTATCAACATTTATGGTGTTCAGTTGAACTTTATATTTTTGTTTAGTTCATCTCTCCTTCATGTCTTCGACTGGTCTAGCCTAAATTATTATTTTAACTGAAGGAATACGTAAAAAAGATCAGCTCATCCTTAGTCGATTCTATACAATGATTACTACCGATTGCACGACCTGTATTTCATAAAAACATCAAAATACCTAACAAAGTAGTAATTCAACAAGGTGTGCATACATTGGATGATCTTGGAAAATTGACGTTGCAAGGCTAGAGATTCGAGGGTAGATGGTGTAATTTTTTATTTTACGGGGATGGGGCTATGAGTATGAGTTTCAATTTTTTTTAATCAAAATCTTGAATTGGAGGTTATAAGGGTAGGATTAAATATTATATAATTATTTAATGTATTTTTTTTAAAAGGGACTGTGTTAAATAAAAACGTGGCTATGCATAGAATCACCTATCTAAAAACTATGTTCTAATAAATTTACTTAATTTTAAATTCAAATATATACATAATAAATAGTTTTCCAACTTAATTAAGATTTAATATATATTCAATGATAGATAGAACTGAGATGATAATTTAGTAGACTGAAAAGAAATGGTGTCAATTAGAGAGGCAAACTAAAAAAATACTAAAATATATGTAAAATATAGAGAAATGAGAGATATATACAACATTCAAATGGGCGTGCTCATCAATGAGAGATGAAGAAGACAATAGTGAAACACCTTGTGCATGTAGAGATAGAAAGGAGATGAACGAAGCCTCCTTTCAGGTAAGGGGGCTATTTATTTGTTTTTTTACATATATATTTATAAAAATAATTTTAAGGTGCTGACTTCACAAAATTGTGGTTGAGCTCCACGACACTCAAGATTTGCATCCGCCTTCGAAAAGATGTATGTAGCGATAGAGAAGAGAGGAAAGACAATAATATAAGGAAAAATAAACTAAGAATATTTAATTAATAGTTTTGAATTCAAATCCAATACAAAATTTTGAAAGTTTTGCTTATATATATTGGGAGTTCTAATATTATGGAATATGAAACTAAGGAAATGGAATATATTACATGGATACGTACTATTATATTTATCAAAAGTTAATTTATTTATCCTTAATAAATAAAAATCTCCAATTATATAAATAATTAATTTATTAAAGTTGATGATAGTGAAAAAAATGAAAGGACATAAAATATAATATCCAAATGTGTGTATTTGAAATAGACCATAAGTGATGATAAAATATGTGTAGAGTCTCAACCTTGAAGTACATTGGTTAAGTATTTTGTGTATGATTGATTGATCATAGATTTGAGCAGCGTTGGAACATCCGGTCCTTTCCCATTGAAATAATCTAGACCAATTAAAAAAAACAAAACATGTTTGTAAAGAGAATTAAATGTGTTATAGTCATGGTAAGAGACCTAGGGTTACAACTCCAAATTTTGCAATTTAAATTCAATAAATAAGATAGTACTTATTAATAAATATAATATAGTGCACGTACGTATTATATAGCCAAGCGAATTATTTTTTTGCCAATTATTTGACATTCTAAAATTGATATATGTTATGAATGGAAAATGAATTCAAATCACTACTGCACTAATTAGACTCAAATAGATGAACAAATATTCAATCCAATCCACAACTCTTGTTTTAGATGTTTCTGATACATTCAAATATCGGGAAAAAAAACCCTTCTAATAAATTCTTACACGAAGTGGGAAATATTAAATTCATTACATATATAGTCAATTGGGCCTACTATTAAGTATTTAATTACATGGAGAGAGTGGGATCCCCGACCATATCAGACTCATTGGTGGCTGGTTATCGCATCGACTACGATTCGTGTATCGAACCACTCTTTCTTGAATGTGCTCCGCAAACGATAAAAACGCCGGACCCAAAATGATCCGACGATGCTGGCAGTGACGGCGGCTACCGGCCATATAACAGAAGCAAGTTACTGTGTTTCCGTATTGGGAGTGATCACCACCGACACCCACATTGCATGCATTATGGTCACCGTCACCAGAATGTGTATCGATAGAGTCGGGTGGTGAGCAGGAAGATTATGATCATGGAAGAGGCGAAAGCTACGATGTTAGCACGTATAAAGTGTTTGTATATTTTGGGATGCGTATACGCCATTATGGCTGTGCCAGCTCTGTGTGTTGATGAGTCATCCTGCCAGATGCCGCCGGGGGGGGGACTGATTAGGCCCTGAAATGCCATGGTTACGATTAGGATCGAAATCACCATTCCGATCTCCTTGAACTTGTCGAGGGATTGGGGTGATCCTCTCCACCACCATGTTCGAAGGATATCTTTGATTTTTGTGGTAGTCTCATCGGGAGGGAACTCTTCCAAGATATCTAACGCTGTTTCTCCCTTGGAATTCATTTTGTTCCTCTCTATCATATTGTTATCCACCAAGTATTCAATTATCTGAGTTGTTTTCAAGGAAATTATAGTATTACACAACTCAATTATATTGGATTCTAATATTGTGCAATATGAAACTTAAGAATGTATAACACGGACATGCACATTAAGATTTACTACAAAGATAATTTATTTTATATACTTAGAATTAATTTGTATCACCTACAATATAAATATTTAATATTACTAATATTAATGAGAACAACAATAAAAAAAATTGAGAGGACATAAACACAACATCTAAACATGTATATGAAAGAGAAAATAAGTGGTGGTGAAGTGTGTTTAGAGATAAATATGAGAATTGTAAATCAATTGTGATAAGTTGACTATTTTGAAGTACAAGCTTTAACTTAACTAATAAATTATGTGAAAATTCGAACCAAACTTGATCAGAGTTTTAATATTTCACTATTATATATCCATACAATAAATAAGATGCATATAATTTGATAACAAATAATAATAAAAATATATTATACACGTTATATTCTGCGCATCGCACTGGTAGCAATCTAATTATAAATTACTACACATCTCAACGTATTAATTAATAATGGATACCTGTGTAAGAAATGTCTAGCTCAGATATGGATATAGTAATTCATTTACCTTGTATTGCTTGCACCTTGCAGCTAAATGTAATATTGTATCCCCATCATCATCCTTCACTCGGATAAGCTCACTCAACCTCACCACCAGAACTTTCAGTGCCTGAACCTGACCATGCTTCACGCACAAATGCAACACCGTCTGCCCACAATCCACCTTCTCCCTTGCGGGAGATAGATCATGATTAATGAACATGTTTAGGACGTAAAAATTCCCATGCATGGCTGCAACATGAAACAGGTTCATGCCATGGCAGTTGTTGACGATATCTCTAAAGATAGCGGACATATCTCCGAAGATTTGGATATTGATACAGTTTGATTTGTTTGTTATTTACTTCCCTTATTTTGTGCATGTAATTGTAACTATTTATATCTCATTATTGAGATCAAATCAATGAGAAGTCCAATTATTCTACTCTAATATGGTATCAGCCTAACCCTAGGTTTGAAACCCTATCCCTTCTCCGTTCGTCTCCTCGCTCGAGTGCGCCATGGCCGACGCCAACCTCCCCTCTCTCCCTCTCTCCACTATGATCCATATGATCAATATTAAACTAACGTCTACCAATTTTCTTCTATGGCACGCTCAGCTTGAGCCATTGCTTGTCAGTCAGAAGTTCATGCCTCTCCTCGACGGCTCATCGCCCTCTCCGCCCGCCGAAATTACTTCCGCAGGTGTCTCTCTTCCAAACCCTGATTTTCTTACATGGCGCTCACGGGATCAGCTACTCAAACTCTTCCTCGTGTCTACTTTAACCGAGGAGTCTATGGCTGTCGTCATCGGGTGCAAAACTTCAAAGGATGTTTGGGAGGCGCTTCTTCGCACGTATCGTCATGAATCAAAGGCCAGGGAGATCAGTCTTAAGGATGATCTGTTATCCCTCAAACGGGGCACCCTTTCCATCGCTGAATATGGCAGCAGATTCAAGTCATTGTGTGATCAGCTATCGGCGATCGGTGGCCCTCTCGATAAAGCGGACAAGTCTCATTGGTTCCTCCGGGGTCTTGGGTCTTCTTTCGCCGCTTTCACCACAGCCCAACTCGCTCAGGATCCTCTTGCCGACTTTCAAATGCTGCTCTCCCGTGCTCAAAGCCATGACTTATTTCATAAAAACTTGGAGGATTCTTCATCCTCATCGCAGCCTGTCGCCTTTGCAACCACTACTCGCAGCAAGGGTTCATCAAACAATAATCGTGGCAAAGGCTCCTACTCGCGCGGTCGTGGGAAGCAAAATCATGGCCGACGCCCTCCTTGGTGCTATTTCTGTAGAGCTAATGACCATGACGCTTTTAATTGTCCGCACCGGTTCGATCGCAACTTTGATCGTTCTCAGCGTCCTCCACCATCGGCTAATCTTGTTAAGGCTTTTTCCTTGGGCTGCTCTCTCTCTTCTGATAATACATCTGACTGGTTTTTGGATACAGGTGCGACGGCTCACATAACCTCTGATTCTTCTATTTTGGACAGCTCTACTTCCTATGCTGGCGATGATCGAGTTGCAGTTGGTAACGGTGCGACTCTCCCCATCTCCCATATTGGTTCTATTTCTCTATCTCGCCATCTCCGTCTTGATGATGTTCTTGTGGTTCCTGGTTTTACTAAAAACCACTTATCCATCAGCAAATTAACCCGGGATTATCCCGTTAATGTTTTGTTTACTGCTTCTCAGTTTTGCATTCTCAATCGGGACACGGGCGCGCTGCTTGCAACAGGAAGATATGATAGAGGTTTATATCTGCTAGATTCAAATTCCTTTGCTTTCTCTGCTGTTCATTCTAGTTCATTTGATTTATGGCATTCTCGCCTTGGTCATGTGCCACATAATGTTATTTCGTTATTAAATAAACGTGGTTTGCTTTCTGTTACATCTATTTTGCCATCGCCTACTTTGTGTAATTCTTGTCAATTATCTAAAAGCGCACGGCTGCCCTTTCATTTATCGGCTCCTCGTTCATCTCGTGTTCTTGAATTAATTCACTGCGACTTGTGGGGACCGGCACCTATAAAGTCATCTTCTGGATACCGTTACTATGCAGTTTTTCTAGATGACTTTTCCAGATTCACGTGGCTCTATCCACTCAAAGCTAAATCAGATTTTGTGGATGCATTTTTCCATTTTCAGGCCTTTGCTGAAACGCAATTCGCTTGTAAAATTTAGAAATTTCAAAGCGATGGAGGAACGGAATTCACCAACAATCGACTCCAGTCTCATTTCATGAAAATCGGCATTTCTCACTTGATGTCTTGTCCCTATACTCCAGAGCAAAATGGTCGTGCCGAGCGGAAGCATCGGCATATTACGGAGATGGGGCTTGCCCTTTTATTTCACTTTTCCGTCCCATTATCTCTATGGGTGGAAGCATTCAGTACGGCGGTATACATTATCAATCGTCTTCCGTGTGCACCGCTGGGCAGTAAATCGCCATATGAGGTACTCTTTCATCATCCGCCTTCTTATGATTCTTTTCGGATTTTTGGACGCTGTGCTTACCCATGCCTCAGGGATTATGTTAAGCACAAGTTCGAGCCACGCAGTTTGCCTTGCATATTCATTGGCTACAGTACCAGCCACAAAGGATTTCGTTGCTTCGAACCCACCACCTCTCGCGTATATATTTCGCGCCATGTGCGATTTGATGAAACGTGCTTCCCCTACAAGAAGAACACCTCTACCTCCTCTACATCTGCTCTTCCCATCTCCTCATTCCCAGATTTTTCTACCTTCCCCGACACGATCCGCTCCCCTTCGTCGGCACCTGCACCACCAGCTTCCAGCCCCCCTTCGCCATGCATAATTTGCCCACTTGAACAACACCATCCTGCTCCTTCAGCTCCCACAGCTCCGCCTAGTCCTTCCCCATCGCAAAATACACCACCGACCCTGCCACCTTCACCAAACAGATCACCAAACCCACCACCGTAGCACCCTGCCTCACCGAAACATCCCGTTTCTCCTCCTGCTGCACCTCAACCTTCACACCCCATGCAAACTCGTGCAAAGTCGGGTATTTAAAACCAAATACCCCGTTGATCTTACTTTCCTTACCTCACAGAACCTCCACTCCGCTCTAGTCGCCACCTCTGAGCCTCGTGGTATTAAAACTGCTTTAAAACATCCTCACTGGGTTCAGGCAATGAATGATGAGATGCAAGCATTGTGCGATAATCATACATAGACACTTGTTCCTCGTCCATCTCACGCCAATATTGTTGGGGCAAAATGGGTTTATAGGACGAAGCTTCGTGCCGACGGCTCTATTGATTGTTATAAAGCTCGCTTGGTAGCTCAGGGTTTCAGCCAACATCCTGGTTTAGACTTCACGCACACATTCAGTCCCGTCATTAAAGCTGCAACGGTCCGTATTATTTTATCTCTGGTCGTAATGCACTCATGGCCTCTACACCAATTGGACGTCAAAAATGCTTTTCTGAATAGATATTTATCTAAACCCGTCTTTATGGAGCAGCCCCCGGGTTATATTGATCCAAAATTTCCAGACCATGTTTGTTGTTTGCGGAAAGCTCTCTACGGCCTCCGTCAAGCGCCTCTTGCCTGGTATAATTGGTTTCGTAGTTTTCTCCTGCAACTTGGTTTTCGGTGTTCTTCGGCAGATACTTCTTTATTCATCTTGATACGTGTGATACAACCATCTATCTTCTAGTCTACGTTGATGATATAATCGTTACTGGGAGTAGCTCTTCGGCTATCACCATTCTTCTATCTCGCTTGCGTCAGGAGTTCTCTACGAAAGATCTTGGTAAACTTGGCTATTTTCTCGGATTGGAAGTCTCTTATACATCTTCTGGGTTGTTTCTTAGCCAGCATAAATACGCTCTTGATATCCTCACACGCGCCCAGCTGCTTGATTCAAAGCCTATTGCCACTCCACTCGTTCCAGGTGCATCTTTTACTGCGGCTGGCACTCCATTTCATGATCCATCTCTTTATCGATCCTTGGTCGGAGCTCTCCAGTATCTCACAATCACACGCCCAGACATTGCTTACTCGGTAAATACCGTTAGCCAATTCCAGAAGCAGCCAACGATTGATCATTATCAAGCAGTCAAACGTATTCTTCGTTATGTTAAAGGAACGCTTGCTCACGGTCTTTCCTTTCAGTCCGGCTCTTGTGAACTTTTGGGATACTCCGACGCCGACTGGGCAAGATGTATCGATACTAGACGCTCCACATACGGCTATGCTATTTATCTCGGCCCAAATCTGGTTTCATGGAGTGCAAACAAGCAACCGACTGTCTCTCGCTCCAACACCAAGTTTGAATATCGGGCTCTTGCCAACACATCGGCTGAACTTGTGTGGGTTTTCAACCTTCAAGAACTTCGCTGCTCGCCCGCTCATCCGCCAGTGTTACTCTGTGACAACAAGAGTGCTTTATTTCTCACTCAGAACCCAGTCTCTCACAAAAGAGCAAAACACATAGAGATTGACTGTCATTTCATTCGAGAACTTGTGCAGTCCGGCAAGATCGTCACCCAGTTCATTCCTACCACGTTGCAAGTTGCCGATATATTCACTAAAAGCTTGCCACGCCCAAGTTTTCAGTTTTTTAGGACCAAGCTTTGCGTCTCACTAAATCTGACGCTACGCTTGCGGGGGGTGTTGACGATATCTCTAAAGATAGCGGACATATCTCTGAAGATTTGGATATTGATATAGTTTGATTTGTTTGTTATTTACTTCCCTTATTTTGTGCATGTAATTGCAACTATTTATATCTCATTATTGAGATCAAATCAATGAGAAGTCCAATTATTCTACTCTAATAGCAGTCGTGCCCCCAACACATCTCGGGGGCTGCCGCTAATATTTGGTCAGTGATTCCGGAGTACCCTCTTGCTGCTACAAGGTGAAGAGGAGATGATTTTTGGCAATCTAGTTGCCGAACTAGCTTCGGATTTCTGGTCAGCACTTGGATGATCTCTCGGTTTCCCTGCAACAATGCTATGTGTAATAGAGGGGTTTTGTTTGGATATAAGTATGAAACTCTATCAGCAACATGTGGATCTTCATCCACCAGTTGTTTAAATGCTATTGCGTCTCCTTCTGCTACAGCGTCGTAGAGTTTCCTTTCTATTCCTCCAACCATTGATCTTTTGTCCAAAAAAAAAAAAAAAAGGATGAAGATTGTGAAGAGGAATGGGGAGAGAGAAAGAGCTGCAGGATTTTGTAATGCTCAGTGTTCGTCCACTGACTGATAAACACGTTGAATTTTTAACAGTCATTCCTTACCATTTACGAGTTTTCTTGCACATGTATTTTTCTTCTAGTAATGGTAATCTAAGCCCAGAATAAGTGGATCTAGCTGAGCTTACTTCTTTCATAATTTTGTATATTTGATTCAAGAAAGATTCAACTCGAGACTTAGATCGATCTGGTTAGTATTTAACTATGTCTACATATTAATATTATTTTATCACAATTATTAGTACTCCCTCGGTCTCGCAGGAGTAGTCCCATTTCCCATTTTTGTTTGTCCCATAAAATAGTCTCATTTTCTTAAAATGACATACTTTTTCACACTCACCAATAAAATATTAATTATACTACACTCACAACCCTTAATTTTCGTGCCAAAAAGAAATGGGACTACACTAATGGGACGGAGGGAGTATTATCAAAATCAACTTTTAATGTTGAAAATCATAATTTTTAATTAAATCTATGTTATACGTAGGGTCTCAGAGGAGCCGTCGGAGATTAGAGATTGCATCCTTAGATCGTCGTGCCTTTGACCAATATAGTATCTTCGTAGTGTGTCGACCACCAGAGACTACAGGTGAAGGAATCTACTCATAATCTAAGTCCAAAAATAAGATTATTGGCCTTTGACCAAGTGTACAATTTTTGAATATTTTTTCTATATATTTGACTCAACAAAAAATTCAATTTAAATGGCTGGATCGAATTGAATCCGATTAAATACTAGTTTTCACATTGGTGTTTCACTTAATTCCTTCGAAAATCTTTCAAAAAAAAAAATGCTGGATTTTAGGAGATGAAAAATAAGCTCGTGCATGAAAACACCACATTAAGGGATTAAGTCATGAGTTGACTAAGGAGAACCTTGAGTCTCAATCCTTTAATGAGAATCTTTTAAAACTTAAAATTATCAATGAAGCACAATATCTTGAAAGAAAAAAACATTGAGCTAGAAAACCACATTTTAACCTTTACAAAAAGCTCAATGTCTGTAGATAATCTGATTTCCATTTCCAGAAAACCTTTTGATAAAAGATGATTAGATTTTTTTGAAAGTGATCTGTGAAGATTGCCTCCAAATATCTTCATCAATTTTGCCATTGTGATTCAAACTAATAGCCGTTGAATTAGCAACGGTTAGATGAGTTGGTTGCAAGCAGTTTTATTTTCAATTTTATGGTTCTATTTGTATGGGTCATTTATGCATATAGAATTGTGAAGTTATCCGCTCTCCTCTAAATCAATAAAATCTTCGTTCACCCTTCCATGGATGTAGGCATGTGATTTAGCCGAACCATGTAATTCTTTGTGTTGATTATGTTTTTTGTATTGCTGTTCTTGTGAGTTTTTCATCTGGTTCGTAGAGATTTCATAACAAATTGGCGCCGTCTGTGGGAATCGAGATAGACGGATGATCAACAATGTCTACTACTAAGTTCGAAATGGAGAAGTTCTCAGGGAAGAATGATTTCGGATTATGGCGTATCAAGATGCGCGCGTTACTCACTCAGCAAGGTTTGTCGGCAGTGCGATTGTCCTGTCCTTGATATACAAGATTTTAAGAGAAGTTTCAAGGGAGACTACGGTTGAAGGGGTGTGGAAAAAATTGGAGAGTCTTTATTAGGGATGTCAATTTAGCTCAAAACCCACGGGTTGGCCCGATTAACCTGAGCCAAAATACGGATTAGGGTCAAAATATTTTGGCCCGAAAAAATTTAGCCCGAGGCCCGATAGGGCTGAGCCCAAAACCCAACGAGTTGGCCCGATTAACCCGATTATTTTTATATTAATAAATTTAATATAATTATAGTACAAAAATCTACTTCTGATATTTAAGATCATATTTATTAATTAAGTTTTAAGTTATATTATTGTATTTTGTTCAAATAATATTCAATACATAGTTAAATTTATTTATTTATGAAGTTAAAACATATTCAAATATTACTAAAATAAAATATTATATTCTTATAGTTAAATTTATCATTATATAAAAGTTTGTGATATGTTTTGCATTTTTTATAAGAGAGAAGTAATATTTTGTTTATTTTTTATTATTTAAAATATTAAAAGAGTGAAAAGATATTAAATAAATTCATTGGCCCGGCGGGCTAGCCCGAAAATCGACGGGTTAGGGTCAAGAATTTTTAGCCCGAAAAAATTTCAGCCCGATTTGATTCGGACCGATCAACCCGCTGCCCGATAGGGCTGGCCCGAAACCCGAAGGGTTAGCCCGATTGACATCCCAAGTCTTTATCTCACAAAATCTCTTGCTAACCGTCTCTACATGAAGCAACGTTAGTATGCGTACAGATTTGTAGAAGACATAGGGATTGAAGATCAATTAGATGATTTCAACAAATCCATTGATGATTTGGAGAACATAGGCTTCAAACTCGAGGACGAGGATAAAGCCATACTTCAGTTAAATGCATTGCCCAAGACCTATGAACAATTGAAGGATGCCATGTTGTTTAGAAGGGATAATTCCATTTCATTGGAGGAGGTGCAAACTGCATTATGTGCTAATGAATTGCAGAAAATAAATGAGGGAAAAATAAACTCAACTCCACATGAAAGTCTGCATATCAAGAAGTATGGGAAAGAGAAGTTTAAGAAAGGCAAGTTCGATGCAAAAAGGTTTGATCAATTTAAAGATCATGAACCTAGAGACAAAGAAATGAGAAGGTGTCATTTCTGTAACAAACTGGGACATCTCCCGAATGATTGCTATACTTGGAAGAAGAAACAAGCCCATACATCGCAGGTTAAGAACTCAAATAAGAATACCAAATGGAGTAATGCTACAGAAATCTTGAATGTTGTTGAGACCACCATAAAAAGGAATGGATTCTTGACTCTGGATGCAGCTTTTGTATGACGTCCAATAGAGAATGGTTCTTTGAATTTAGAGCAGAAGATCTTGGAGTTGTTCTCCCGTGGAATGATCAGGCTTGCTATGTAAAAGGCATAGGAACCATCAAATTAAAGCTCCCACATGGTCAAATATGAATTCTGACCGAGGTGCAAACATTCCAAAGTTAAAAGAGAAACCTTATATCCCTTGGTGTATTAGAAGTGAAGGGTATGCATTTTCAATCAAAAGGTGGAGTTCTTGTGTGTACAAAGGATATGATTTGATCTTGGAAGCAGTAAGAAATCAAAATCTGTATTATATGAAAGCTGAAGTGGTTATTGGTGATGTGGGACTCAACTGTGATAGTGATGCATATTTGTGGCATTTGAGGTTCGGATATGTGAGCAAAAAATGACTGGATGAACTACACAGACAAGGCATCATTAAAGGCTTTGGGGAGTTCAAAGGAGAAACATGTGAGCCATGCATCCTCAGCAAGAGTACGAAACTCCCCTACTCTAAAGGTAAACATACCTCTGATGAACCTCTAGAGTATGTCTTCGCAGATTTGTGGGGGCCTGCTAAAACTCAAACATTAGGAGGTGGCAAATATTTTCTGAGTATTATAGATGATTTTTCAAGGAAATTGTGGGTATATATATTGAAGTATAAATCTGATGCCTTTGAAAAATTTAAATAATGGTGTTGTGAGGTGGAAAATGAAAAAGGAAGATCTATGAAACATCTTAGAACTGATAATGGCCTTGAATTCTTATCAAATGAGTTCCAGAATTTCTGTAAAATGAAAGGTATACAAAGGCAGCTCACAGTCCCTTCAAATCCTCAACGAAATGGAGTTGTTGAAAGGATGAATAGAACAATTCTTGAACGTGTAAGATGCATGCTACTTGGGTCTGGATTATCAAAACAATTTTGGGGGGAAGCAGTCTCTACAACATGTTATTTGATAAATAAATGCCCCTCCTCAGTGATAGACTTCAAGACTCCGGATCAGAAATGGTATGATCATATATCTGATTACACCATTTTAAAACCATTTGGATGTAGAGCTTACTCATACAGTAGACAAGATAAACTGGAAGCCAGGGCATTAAAGTGTGTATTTATTGGTCATCCAAAGGGTGTAAAAGGTTACAAACTCTGGTGTACAAAATCTGGAAAGAACAAGGTTATATTCAGTAGAGATGTGAGGTTTAGGGAGCATCAAATGCCTTACCTAAATAACTCAGATCAAGACACAAAAATTGATGACATACCATCAGCGAAAACTCAAGTTGAGGTGGAGTCATATGATCAACATAATTCCCATGATGAAGATGTCTCAGAACAACCAGAAGTTGATAAAGAAATTGAGCCAAATCAGAGTGAAGATTTAAGTCAATATCAACTCGCAAGAGACAGATTTAGAAGAAGTATTCACCCTTCCAATAGATTTGGTCAGGCAGATATGATCTATTATGCTCTCAGCATAGCAGAAGAGTTGGAGTATTAAGATCTTCAAAGTTAATATGAGGCAGTCAAATCAGCAAATAGAGAAGAGTGGATCAATGCCATGAAATAGGAGATTGATTCCTTGATGAAGAATGGGACTTGGATTCTAGTTGACAGACCAACATCATAGAAGGTAGTAAGCTATAAATGGTTATTCAAAAAGAAAATTGAGGTATAGGATCTGAGATAAGATTCAAAGTGAGGTTCGTAGCAAGGGGTTTTACACAGGAGGAAGGAGTAGACTTCAATGAAATTTTTTCACCTGTTGTTAAGCATACTTCTATCAGAATTTTACTTGATGTGGTTAACAAATATAATATGGAGTTGCAACAACTTGATGTGAAAACGACTTTTCTCCATGGTGACTTGAACGAGACCATTTACATGTCCCAGCCAAAGGGATTCATACTCCCTGAAAATAAAAATAAGGTATGTCTTCTTAAGAAATCTTTATATGGTCTTAAACAGATCCCAAGACAATGGTATCTCAAGTTTGATGATTACATGGGTAGGCTTAATTTCAATAGATCTAGTTATGACACTTGTGTATATTACAAGAGGGATAAAGTTGTGTCTCCCATCTATCCCCTGTTATATGTTGACGACATGCTCATTGCTAGCAAAAGCAAAAATGAGGTGGAGCTTTAAAGGCAAATCTGAAAGTTCAGTTTGAGATGAAAGAATTAGGTGATGCAAGGAGGATTCTTGGGATGGATATAACTAGGACAGAGTGAATATGCAGTTGTGGCTCTCTCAACAACATTATGTGCAAAAGGTGATGAAGAAATTCAACATGCATGAATCTAAAGAAGTTTCTATGCCAATTGCTCAACATATGAAGTTCAACGATAAAGATAAAACTCAATTAGAAGATGAAAGAGCAGAAATGAGTAAGATCCCATATGCCAATGGTTTGCACAATACCTGATTTGGCTTTTGGAATTAGTAAAGTTAGCAGATATATGTCCGATCCTGGAAAAAAATCATTGGAGAGGTCTGAAATATATATGAGATACTGAAAAGGAAATTCAAAGATTGGTATTCACTTTGATGGAAAGAGTGAGGCTGGAAGTAATCCTTTGGCTGGGTATGTTGATTCTGATTTTGCATCAAACATTGACACGAGATGATCTTAGACAGGCTACATATTCAATTTGTCCAGATCGGCAATCAGTTGGAAGTCCTCTATGCAATCAGTTGTAGCCTTATCAACAACAGAGGCTGAGTACATGGCATTGACAGAGGCATGTAAGGAAGGTATATGGCTTAAAGGATTAATTGCTGATTTTGGAGTTGTGCAGCAAACAATTCCAATAATGTGTGATAATCAAAGTGCCTTTTATCTAACTAAACATCAAGTGTTTCATGAGAGATAGAAACACATAGATATGAGGTTGAATTTCATAAGAGATATAATTTATAAGGGAGATGTTGTTGTGATCAAAGTCTCAACGGATGATAACGCAGCAGATGTATTGACTAAGGCCTTGCCAATTGCTAAATTCAAGCATTGTCTTAGACTTACGAATGTTGGAACTTAGTTTGTTGTTTGGGTGCTCTGTAATAGGGCATAGAGAAGGGAAGTCGATGATGTTTTTTTGATTTACTGGAGCTGAGATACTTTGTCGGCAAGGTGGAGAATTGTGAAGATTGCCTCCAAATATCTTTAACAATTTTGCCATTGTGATTCAAACTAATAGCCGTTGAATTAGCAACAGTTAGATGAGTTGGTCTCAAGCAGTTTTATTTTCAATTTTATGGTTCTATTTGAATTGGTCATTTATGCAGATAGAATTATGAAGTTATCTGCTCTCTTGTAAATCATCAATAAAATCTTCGTTCACCCTTCCGTGGATGTAGGCATGTGATTTGGCCGAACCACGTAATTCTTTGTGTTGATTGTGTTTTTTGTATTGCTGTTCTTGTGAGTTTTTTCATCTGGTTCGTAGAGATATCATAACATGATTTGAGCAATGATGCACAAGTTTGAATGAGACTCGAAAAACGTGAGTTGTTTTTGTTGTAAAAGCAACCAGTTCCCAACCCCCTCGAATAGTCTTACAAAAAACTCATACTCTACCCTCTTAGAAAAATATCGGAACTAGTTCTCAACCAGTTACCTACCCGAATTTGACTATGTTGCGAGGAAGTCAATTAATCATGCATGTCATAGGGGTTACGATTGGAGATCCGTCAATCTCAACTATGAGAAACGCATGTTAAATCCCAATTATTTGAAAACTAATTGGAGGTCTAAGCACAAAGTAAAAGGGGCAAGAAAGGCTAACTTTCGTAACAGATTGAGGCTTTACGAGACTATTTGCGCTCATCTGGTATCAGTTTCCCGAGGCTTTATAAGGAAATTCATTCCAAAACAAACTCACACACAAAGGCACATTTTCACGAGAAAGTTCATGACATCATGCATTTTAAGAAGTGAAAAGGGAATTAGCAGTGAAGAATTGCAAAACAAGATTAATCAAGTTTAGATTCCAGAGGGCTTGTTCCAGAAAGCTAATAAAGGAGGAACCGGAGTTCATCGGGTACCTAAAGTATAATATCTTGTTTTGTAGGAACATGATGGAGTTAGTGTTGGGTTTTGTATACAGAAAGCATTTATTACAATGAGTATACGATTGACTTTTCTCCTATCTGTTAAACAAACTTACATGCACGTAACAATGGTATCCTCCTGTCTCACCGATAGGGACGATCATACGGCGTGTTGTAGATCGCAGAAGACAGTATGATCACTTGACCTAGTGACACATAAATATTATCACAGCCGAGACAGAGTTGAGGATACGTCTGTCCGGATGGCTGCAGCATAGTCAAAAGAAGTAATCTTTCTTGGTTACTTGATATGCTGGTACACAAGGGTGGCGTATTGATTGGACCACATTGAGATGTATTTGTCTGTCTGACATCAGGGAATACAAGATCTCGTTCTTGATTGAGTCCAAACCCTAACGAAGGTTTAGGGGTATGCACGGGTTGACTGTTGCTTTGATTTGCCATGGTGGAGAGCCTAAGTAACGTGCTCGTATATTCGCATCTTGGGTAGCAGTAGTTCGTGTAGTACGGCCTGAGACTGGATTTAGGTAACCATATCCGAGTAATAGGATGGGGACATTCCCTGAGGAGCTCAATAATAGTCATCGTGCCAAAGTCCTGCAGGCTGATTAAGTTCAGGCACGAGTGATAAGGTTTGAGTGGTACTGCTCAGGAAAATAAGATATTAATTAATTTTAGATAGAGCTTTTCAGAAGCTCTGATTAATTAATGAATGTCCGGTAACCTTAAATATGGGGATTCTCAGATAAATGCAGCCCGTTCTCATAACGTGGTAATAAAGGGGTAGGTCAGTATTAATTCTGTGGTGAAAAATAATTAATATTAATTAATTAATTGTGTCCTGGGTTGTGGACATGGGAATTAATTAATTCATAGGCCCACTTTATTATTTGAATTAGGTCTCATGTCTGGCCCAATTAAATATGCTGAAAAAAGGCCCAGTAGCCCATTAGGGTTAAAACCCTAGGTTTATAAATAGACAGCTCTCTCTCTGAAACCCTAGCCGCTACAGAACATTGAAATCAGTTTGAAACCCTAGGGAGAGAGAGAAGGGGCGACGGCGCCTGTGTTTGGGAGACGAAGGATTAAGACTCCGGCCTACACATCACAGATCTGTGGAGTCCTCACCAGTAGCAGATCTGAACAGCATTGGGATACAGATCTGAAGATCTGATCTGGAGAACAAGCCTTCTTTCTTTTCTGTTTTTCTTTATTCGATTAAATCAAGAAATTGGTTTTTGCTAATTTCTTTTTCTGCAGATTTAATCGAATTGCGTGGTTGAATTAAAGTTGGATATTCAAACGCGAAAGATCGGATCAGACTCTACGGAATAAAGGTATTCTCATTATCCATGCATTAAATTCATAGGAGCATGCTAGGGTTTGGTGAATTGATTATTGTATTCAACATTCATGATTGGTCCTGCTTAATCGGATTTGGTGATTCAGTTCACGAAAAATCCCTACAATTGGTATCAGAGCGAGGTTCCTGTTTCATGGCTCTGTTGAATGCAATTTATTCATTATGCATGTATGAATTTTATTTGTCGTGGATGGTTTTTGTTCCTCATTGCAACCCGTCTGATTTAATCCGCGGTGGTTTATCCGTGTTTGGATTAAATCTGTTTTGTAAAATCACGAGAAAATCCTTGATTAGATTTGATAGGAAAAATTGTAATAGTTTAGTCTATGTAATTTTATCTCAAATCTGTAAACTCGACGGGACGGGACAAAGAACAAGACGACGACCAGCAGGACGAGGACGACGCGCACGGCAGTGGCAGGCGGCCGTACGCGCGCGGTTGCGGCAGATTGGCGGCAGCGGGTGGCGCGCACGGCGGCAGGCTGGGCCTGCGCGCGTGTGCGGTCGCTTGCGAGCGACGGGCAGCAGGCTCGGCCTGCGCGCGCGTGCGGCCGCGGGCAAGAGACGGCGGCGGCGGCACCCGCGGTGATGCGCAGCGTGCGCGGGCTGCAGGCAGCGGGTGGTCGTCGATGGCGGCAGGGCGGTGGCGGTGGCTGTCGTCGGTGGCTGCTACCCCTGCGGCGGTAGTTCATGTTTTGACGGTTGGTCCAATTCGATGTAAACCCTAGGGTTTGCAATTGAGTTGTGGGACCAATTTTCAAATCACAAAACCCTAGATCCCAAAAGATTTGGTGGTTGAAGATTTCAAGGCCTTGAAGATTTGAAGAAAAATTTGGAGTTATCCAAAAGATTTATTTTTCAAATTTAAAATAGATAGGATTTATTTTCTTATTTTGTGGGGCCACGAGGAATTTTTGTTTGTCTTAATTGTCCTCGTATGATATGTGATTTATTAATTGCGCAATAAGCATGTGTAGATAATAGGAAAAGCATGATTTACTGCTTTTATTATTTACCGCTTTACAAGCATGCTTATGTGATTAATTTCTTGTTGGATTATATTTTGGGAATTTTTTGGGCTTGTTTAATTACATGCAAAAATTTGGGAAATATAATGACAATGAAATTATCTGTGTGCGCATTTAAGAAACCTTTTGAATCAAAAATACTAAGCGGATTTTTTTCTAAAAAATCAACAGATCTCCACAAAGCGGTCCTAGGCTGTAAGTGCATCTCTCGTCTTAGTAAACATCTACGAGTGTAGCTTGCTAATTCTCGGAGGTGCATGGGTTGCAGTTGTTGGGATTTCTAGACAAAAAATTTAAATCATGTGAATAGTGGGAGGGTTTTGCGTAAACGTCTACGAGTGTAGCTTGCGTAGATCTCTTTCATAAGTATTCTAGGATTGATTTAAATTTTAGATAACAAAAGCTTTAAGGGCTGTGCGGTATGGTTACGTGCCATGCTAAACTATCTCTTTTGGCTGGAGTTAGAGTTGTGGTTAATCGCTTAGAAGCATCTGAGGATATAATGCAGTTGCTGCTTCCCTGTTCTTGAAAGATGGCTTGGTCTAAGTTTTATCACTAATTATTAATTTCAAGTGTCTAAAGGTTCCTGACATGGTATGAAATTAAAGAATTGGGGCTTAAAACCTGCAATTTTGGTTGAGGGTGACATCGTAAACGTCTACGAGTGTAGCTTGCGGTGGGAACTCTTGGGCTATTAGTGGAAAACATTTATATTTGATTTATCGAGAGGTTTTCAATGCATTTGTTTTCGAAGTTCTGCATGTATGTTCTTATTTAAGATTCTTTATTGTTTCAGATATGTCTATGTCTACTGTTGATCATATTCTTGCTCTCAATCCCTTAACTGGTCCGAACTTTCCTGAGTGGAGATACTGCATTGAGTATATCCTCCTGTCTAAGCAACACATGTTCGTTCTTACTATGAAGCCACTTGCCCCACGTTACCATTAAGTCTCTAGACGTGAGAAGGAATTCTATGACAGATGGGTGGTATCTAAAGATTTTACCTACAAGTTAATCTCGGATAACCTGTCTAGAGAATTGAAGCTCAAGTACATGGGCTATTGTAGCTCTGTTGCGATCTGGACTGACTTAGTGGCTACGTATGGCGAAGTGGAACTAACTGTCAGCTGTGATCTCGTGAAAGACCTTGTCTGTAAGAGAATGGCTGATGGTAGTTCGGTGACATTACATGTGATGATGATGGATAACACCATGAATTGGTTCACACGTAGAGGTGGATGTATCAGTGATCGGGCTAAGAGCGATATAATCCTGAACTCATTACCGCTTTCATTCTATGACTTCAAGAAGGATGTAGCTAAGAGAAGCGAGTACTCTTTTAAAGAGTTGCATACTGATCTCCTGGCAGAACAGTCTTTCGTACCTTCATAGGATTTTGAGTTATCGGATTTTGTGCACAGTGTGAACACATTGAAAGATGTGGTTTATACTGGTTATAAGAATCTGATTGATCACAGAAGACGTGAAAGGAGGTCTAATAAGATGAAGAGGGTTGGTGTCACTCCAAGCAAGAACGCATGCGGAAGCAAGGGACAAGGTACGTCATTTGCATTTGTAACAAAAACATGTTTAGCATCGGTTTCTACTCATTCGTGGGTAGTGGATACTGGAGCTACTGATCATGTTTGTTACATTTTGCAGAGGTTCACCCCGAGGAAGGTGCTGAAGAATGATGAGGTTACCATCTCGAAGGGGAATGCAGCACAAGTGAGTGCAGCTGCCATTGGAGATTTCACCTTGTACTTTGATGATTCTGTTTTGACTTTGAGAGATGTTTTATATGTGCCAGATTTTTGGCAGAACCTTATTTCAGTTTCCAAACTTCATGTTGATGGATATTCAGTTATTTTTGATAGTGGTGTTTCTATCATTGGCAATAACGGTGTTATCTGTCGTGGGATGCTGAATAACTCTCTCTATGTTATTAACTGTAATCATAAGTCTTCCGCAAGTATTGCATGTAAATCATCCAAAATTTATAACCCTAGAAAGAGAAAACTTACTTCTTCTGACGAGGATCTTACATATCTCTGGCACTCGAGACTCGATCACATCAGCTTGAAGCGGATTCAGCGACTTGCAGATGACGGTACATTGGACTTAGTCCGGCCTGTACCTTATCAAGTCTGCGAATCCTGCATCGAGGGCAAGATGTCTTCTAGGCCTTTCAAGGCTAGTCAGTCTCGAGCAGAGGAAGTATTGGAATTGATCCATTCTGACTTATGTGGGCCCATGTCCACACAGGCTCGTGGAGGTTATGTGTACTTCGTCACTTTCATTGACGACTACTCAAGATACGGATACGTTTACCTGCTTCGCTACAAGTCTGAATGCTTTGAGAAATTCAAAGAGTTCAAGGCTGAGGTAGAAAAGAAGGTCGGGAAAACTATCAAGTCACTGCGATCTGACCGCGGTGGCAAATACCTCACTAACGAGTTCTTGCAGTATTTGTCAGATCACAGGATTACATCCTAGTGGATTGCACCGGGTACTCCCCAGAAAAATGGTGTAGCTGAAAGAAGAAATAGAACTCTTTTAGAGATGGTAAGATCAATGATGAGCTATGCAAGCTTACCCATTTCGTTTTGGGGATACGCATTGGAAACAGCAGCTTACATATTGAATGTGGTGCCTTCTAAATCAGTTCCTAAGACACCTGCTAAGCTCTTCCTTGGATGCAAACCGAGTTTGTGCAAGTTCAAAGTATGGGGTTGTCCGGCACACGTGCTGACAAAGGAACCTGATAAGTTAGAAAGCAGGTCCAAAGTAATGCTGTTTATAGGGTATCCCAGGCAAACGTAAGGTGGTTACTTTTACTGTCCTGAGAGTCAGAGAATCATTTTTAGCACCAACGCTAGATTCTTGGAGGACGAGTATGTGAGAAACCACAAGTCAAGGAGTGGTATCGTTCTTCAAGAAATTGAAAACGAGAATGCGAATCCTAGGGAAGGGGAACGTGCGAATGTGGGTGCACCTGTAAGAGGTTCAGCACCACAGGCGCGTTCTTCAGTGCAAGGTGCAGAACCACAAGTTACTGCACCTACTGCTGACACAGCACCGATGCCTCGTCGCAGTGGGAGAGTTATTTTCCAGCCGGTAAGGTATATGTTCGTGGGTGAGTCTTCGAACTTGAGCCCTGAAGACGGGCATGAGGACTCTGACCCACTGACTTACGAAGAGGCAGTGCAGGACAAGGATGTTGAAAAATGGCGTGTCGCCATGGATTCTGAGATTGAATCCATAACTGCTATTGATGTATACCCGAAAGCTGAGCTGCCGGATGGCTTTAGAGCCATAGGGTGCAAGTGGGTATACAAGATAAAGAAAGGGGCGGATGGAGAAATTACGGATTTTAAAGCCAGGCTGGTGGCAAAGGGTTATAGTCAGAAAGAGGGCATAGACTATGACGAAACCTTTTCACCCGTAGCCATGCTCAAGTCCATCCGGATACTCCTTGCCATAGCTGCACATATGGACCTCGAGATTTGGCAGATGGATGTCAAAATCGCTTTTCTAAACGGTTACTTTGAAGAAGGTAGGGACATCTATATGCGACAACCCGAGGGTTACATACGCAAGGGCAAAGATCATCTTGTCTGGAAGCTTAAGAAGTCCTTGTACGGACTTAAGCAAACTTTGAGGTCATGGAACTTGCATTTCAACGATGTGATTAAGTCCTATGGATTTTCACAGTTGGAGAACGTGGGAGCGTGGTTTTCCTTGCACTATATGTGGACGACATACTCCTATTTGGAAACAACGAGGTAGTGATGTTGGAAATCAAGAGTTGGTTATCCGAACAGTTCCAAATGAAGGATTTGGGAGAAGCTGGGTACATCCTTGGGATTAAGGTCTTACGGGATCGTAAGAGAAGGATGTTAAGCTTGTCCCAGGCATCCTATGTGGATACTGTGATAGCCCGGTTCAGCATGCAACTCGCCAAGAAAGGATTGCTACCTTTCAGACATGGCGTTCATCTTTCTAAAGGGCAGTGTCCTGAGACACAGCGGGAGAAAAATGAGATGAGTCTTGTATCATACGCCTCTGCGGTGGGTAGCCTCATGTATGCAATGCTGTGTACCAGGCCAGATATCTGTTATGTCGTTGGCATGGTAGCGAGATATCAGTCTAACCCTGGACAGGCGCACTGGACTGCGGTAAAGCACATCCTCAAGTACTTGAAGAGAACTAGGAATTACTGCCTGGTTTATCAAAGTGAGGACTTGTGCCCTGTGGGCTATACAGATTCGGATTTCCAAGGGGACCAGGATGAGAAGAAATCGACCTCAGA
Source organism: Plectranthus barbatus (assembly GCA_026898455.1). Lineage (NCBI taxonomy): Eukaryota > Viridiplantae > Streptophyta > Magnoliopsida > Lamiales > Lamiaceae > Plectranthus > Plectranthus barbatus. Next base: position 59,119 of record JAPKLW010001914.1, on the reverse strand, counting down.
ATATGTGTTTACCTTGGGAGGTGGGGCTGTATCTTGGAGGAGCTCAAAGCAGAAATGCATTGCTGACTCCACCATGGAGGCGGAATATGTCGCCGCCTCCGAAGCTTCGAAAGAAGGGGTATGGATCCGGAACTACCTTTTAGAGTTGGATGTGATTCCAAGCTTGCCGAAGAGCATCATAATTTATTGTGATAACTCTGGTGCAGTGGCAAACTCGAAGGAACCACGGACTCACAAGGCAAGCAAACACATAGAGAGAAAGTACCATATCATACGAGAGATCGTATCGAGGGGCGAAGTGCTGATCAAGAAGATTGACACTAGAGATAACCTAGCTGATCCATTTACAAAGAGCTTGCCGCAGAAGGTTTACGAAAGACATATTCGTGAGCTGGGTTTGAGGTGGATGCCGACCACTGACAGTGGTTAACGTGATAGCCAGGGTAGATAGACGCACTGTATACTCTGTAATAGCTATTGTAATGCTTTGAGTATAAGTGGGAGATTGTTGGGTTTTGTATACAGAAAGCATTTATTACAATGAGTATACGATTGACTTTTCTCCTAGCTGTTAAACAAACTTACATGCACGTAACAATGGTATCCTCCTGTCTCACCGATAGGGACGATCATATTGTGTGTTGTCGAACGCAGAAGACAGTATGATCACTTGACCTAGTGAGATTAAATATTATCACAGCCGAGACAGAGTTGAGGATACGTCTGTCCGGATGGCTGCAGCATAGTCGGAAGAAGTAATCTGTCTTGGTTACTTGATATTCTAGTACGCAATGGTGGTGTATTGATTGGACCACATTGAGATGTATTTGTCTGTCTGACATCAGCAAATACAAGATATCGTTCTTGATTGAGTCCAAACCCTAACGAAGGTTCAGGGGTATGCACGGGTTGACTGTTGCTTTGATTTGCCATGGTGGAGAGCCTAAGTAACGTGCTCGTATATCCGCATCTTGGGTAACAGCAGTTCGTGTAGTACGGCCTGAGATTGGAGTTAGGTAACCATATCCGAGTAATAGGATGGGGACATTCCCTGAGGAGCTCAATAATGTTCATCGTGCCAAAGTCCTGCAAGCTGATTAAGTTCAGGCACGAGTGATAAGGTTTGAGTGGTACTGCTCAGGAAAATAAGATATTAATTAATTGAAGATAGAGATAGTCAGAAGCTCCGATTAATTAATGAATATCCGGTAACCTTAAATATGGGGATTCTCAAATAAATGCAGCCCGTTCTCATAACGTGGTAATAAAGGGGTAGGTCAGTATTAATTATGGGGTGAAAAAGAATTAATATTAATTAATTAATTGTGTCCTGGGTTGTGGACATGGGAATTAATTAATTCACAGGCCCACTTTATTATTTGCATTAGGTCCCAGGTCTGGCCCAATTAAATATGTTGAAAAAAGGCCCAGTAGCCCATTAGGGTTAAAACCCTAGGTCTATAAATACACAGCTCTCTCTCTGAAACCTTAGCTGCTACAGAACATTCAAATCAGTTTGAAACCCTAGGGAGAGAGAGAAGGGGCGACGGTGCCTGTGTTTGGGAGACGAAGGATTTCGACTCCGGCCTACACATCACAGATCTGTGGAATCCTCACCAGTAGCAGATCTGAACAGCATTGGGATACAGATCTTAAGATCTGATCTAGAGAACAAGCCTTCTTTCTTTTCTATTTTTCTTTATTCGATTAAATCAAGAAATTGGTTTTGCTAATTTCTATTTTCGCAGATTTAATCGAATCGCGTGGTTGAATTAAAGTTGGATATTCAAACGCGAAAGATCGGATCAGACTCTACGGAATAAAGGTATTCTCATTATCCACGAATTATATTCATAGGAGCATGCTAGGGTTTGGTGAATTGATTATTATATTCAACATCCATGATTGGTCCTGCTTAATCGGATTTGGTGATTCAGTTCACGGAAAATCCCTACAGTGAGCAACTCATAAAAATCCTCTGGAGAACGGATTTTGGATAGTGGTTGCTCCGCCCACCACCCACCGCCCACATGACTGATGACAAGAGAAAAATGACAAATCTCAAGATAGTTAGAGGACCACCAGTTTAATTTGGCAACAACTCCAAGGGAAAAGTGATAGGGAATAGGTCAGTCTCCAGAAATGATCTCACCATTGATAAGTTCTCCCTAGTCACTGATAAGTTCGTTATTTCACTAACTTATCAATTAATTTCTAGCTCATTTAGTGTTCAAGTTGCGTGATTTTCATGTTTATTTATGCATCATAGTGCTTTTTTGTTGTATTCGTGTTAGGAGGTGAATTTCCGCAAGAAAAAGTGGTGATTCGCACAAGGGAAGAAAATGGAGTGTGAAGGAAGAAGCTCTGTTTCGATCGACACAGCTCTTGAGTCAATCGACACAGATGTCGACGGAAGAAACAATTTGAGCTAAGCCAAGGGTCAATTTTGATATGCATGTCGACCGACGCGGGTCAGCGTCGGTCAATGCTGACGTGGCGTGTCGACATGGTGGATGTCAAAGTGAGAGGCGCGTCAACTGAAATGCATTCGTATCGGTCGATGCGGGTGTTGCTGTTCGGGAAAGTTGTAATTTTGGCATTTTTCTTCCTTGTTTATGCTCATACCTTGTGGGGATCATTACTACACCTATATAAACATATGTAATTTCAAGTTTAGGGTTGGACACCCTATTTTCAGAGTTCTAAATATTTTCCAAGGCAGATTTGAATATTATTTTGTATATTGGAGATTGAAGACAGTTGATGGAACTGAATCGATTTCTTGAGACTTTGTTTTGACTCAATGCAAGTTTATTATAGGTTTTATCTTTTCATAATGTCTTTAATTATGAATAGCATGAACTAAATTCTTAATCAGATTCTCGGGTTTTAAAATCTATCTTGACTGCATGTTTATAGATTAATTCGATCTAATGTCTTTCCTTGTTCGATTTATGAAATTCTGTGCTTTAATTGAAACCTGGATTTGTTGGCCACTTATTTAGGTTGTTAGTTAATTAATTTGAGACTCAGAAGGTGATAATTGATTAATAGGAAAAGTATTTCATAATATAATCATTTATTCTTGTCTTAAAAAGAGGGAATTAGATTATAGGATTTAATCTGTTGATTTTTGGAGTTATTGAATTATTCTTGAGACCGAAAGCGTAAAGGGAATTCGATAATCTACTTTGTAAATTGTCAAACCATGAGATTTACAATACTTTTCTGATTTCTATCTTACAAGGAATTAAATTGGTATTTGATGAATTTATCTGTTGCATGTGAGGAAGGATAGTAATAAAAATCCCTAGAATCTGAACCTTTGCATCTGATTTAAAACTATCTTAATTTTTCTGTCTTGTTATATTTAAATTGCTAGAAAATTGGTTCTGATTTAGTTTTTAAAGTATTTTCAACAATCCTTTGAAATTCGATTTCCTCAAACAATGTTCTGAGAAACTGTAGTTCACAACTTAGGATTGTTCGATATTTCATTCCTCGTGGGATCGATAATTATTATTTGCCACTGTATTATTAGCTCTGCTAAGTCGTTAATAATTTTAGCGATCAAATTTTGGCGTCGTTGTCGGGGATTGAATAGAATTAATCTTGATATTGAATTTGTTATCGGAATATTGATTTGAGCTTTATTTTTCTTGTTTTTAATTTTCAGTTCATGTAAAAAGTTGGCTCTGTTTCAACTGACTTGAGTCCCTTTCGGTCGACGTAATTTAAAAATCCGCGTCGGTTGACGCAGTTTGGAAAAAAAATTATTTTTATCCCCTTAGTTATTTGTTGATTATTTAATTTATTTCCTTTAGTATTTGTTTTTTTCTTTTTATTTATTTCCAGTTTAATCATTTTCCTTCCCTTTCTGTTTAAGTAGTTTATGACCACGAGGACAAGAGGGAAGGAATTGATTGCCTACGATCCCGAGATCGAAGCCACCTGTAGAAGAAATAATAGTAGAAAGAACCAAGAAAGAGGAGAAAGCAGTCAAGACAAGAAAATGGAGGCAAACAATCCAAACAATGAGCCACCTAACAATCAGAACAATCCACATGCTCTTACTCATGAAGAGAAAGCTAAGCTTGTCCGTGAGATGCATGCTATGAGGGAACAAATGCGGTTACTGAATGCAAGAAACAACCAAAATCCTCGACCTGAGCCAAATCCTGCAGATCCACCAGAAGAAGAAGAAGAAGAAGGAGAAGAGCAGGAAAGGTTCAATGAGGATGAGGAGGAGAACACCATTCAGAACCGGTACCGCCCCAGATTCCATGAGACAGATTTCCAAGTTGGCATCAATGCCAACAACTTCGAGCTGAAGTCGCGGTTGGTACAGATGGTACAACAGAGTCAATTTGGGGGCCGAGCTACTGAGGACCCCTATTCTCATTTGGACAAGTTCATCATGCTCTGTAATACTGTGAAGATTAATGGAGTCAGTCAAGGAGCCATCCGAATGCAACTTTTCGCATTCTCAATGAGAGACAAAGCACAATCTTGGTTTTCTGCTCTTGATAAAAGCCAAATTGGTACCTGGGCTGAGCCGAGGAATGAATTTTTAGCAAACTTCTTTCCACCTAGCGTCATCAGACAGAGGAGGAAGGATATTACCAGATTCGCTCAGAGGCACGATGAAAATTTCTATGAGGCTTGGGAGCGATACAAAGAGTTGTTAAGAGATTGTCCCGACCATGGTTTATCTCTTGAGGAGCAGGCAGAGACCTTTTATGAAGGCTTGAATGATAGAACCGTGGAGTTGGTTGATGCTACACTTGGAGACAACATAATGACAAAGAGTGCTAGGAGAGCCATGGAAATCTTCCAAAAGATGGCCAACAATACTCACAGGTGGTCTGCTATTCGACAAAGGCCTATCAAAGTTATGGAGCAAGTTACTGATGATGTTGATATAAAGGCTGAAGTCAAAAAGCCTCGAGAGGATTTTGCTGCACTTAAAGCTGGACACACTGTTGCTGCTGTTGAACAAGTCTAAGCTCAGGGAGAAGGGGACTGCATGGATGTGAATTTTGTCCAACGAGGTGGTTTCCAAAACAACTACCAAGGAGGCTATCAACAAAACAGTCAAACCTAAAATCCCAATGTCGCAAGAAACCATTCTTTCTCTTACTCAAATCCTCAAGCAGCAGAACAACCACCACCTAGCTTCGCAGTCCAGAATGGAGCAGTTGTGGAGAAAAAGAAACCGAATCTCGAAGAAATCTTGGCTAAGTTCATGGAAGGCTCAACTGATAGAGTGGGAAAACAGGAGCAAGAAGTTTCTGGAGTGAGCACAAAAGTGGATAGAGTGGAGAAGCACATGCAGATCATTCAAACACAGGTCAGTCAGATCGTTAATGCCCTTGGAGCTTGGCACAAGCCCGACCATCTTTCGAGCAATACTCAAGTCAATCTAAAAAATCAGAAGAATGAAGTCAATGCCATCACTCTCTGAGGTGGAAAATCATACCAGGGGCCAAAACACCCAGAAACGGACCAACCGGAGGGAAATTGGGAAGAACAGGGTGAAGAACCTGTTGAAAAGGCCTCTGTTTTGATCGACACAGCCCGTGTCGGTCGATGTGGAGGCATGGATGAGACAGCCGCACCACAGTCTATGTTGATCGACGCAGACATCCATCCCACCTGTTAAGAAGCCTCCGATGCCATTTTTGCAGTGCTTTGCCAAATCCATGATGAATGAGAGGTACGCACATTTCTTGGAGAACATGAAGAAAGTGCACATCAATACTCCACTGGTCGAGGCCCTGCTAGAGATGCCCGGATACATCAAATTCTCGAAGGATATGGTTTCTCAGAAAAGGCCGTTCCTGGAGCATCAGACTGTCAATCTGTTTGAGGAGTGTAGTGCTGTGATTCAGAAGAAGATGCCGCTTAAGAGGGAGGATCCCAGTTCTTTTACCATTTCTTGCATCATCGGCGGAGAGACTTTTGGCCAGGTATTGTGTGACTCAGGTGCATCCATTAATCTTATGCCCTTGTCGATCTTCAGGCAGTTGGAAATTGGGAGCATCAAGCCGACCACTATTTCGCTCCAGATGGCAGACAGATCAGTGTCCTATCCTAAGGGCATTGTTGAAGATATGCTGGTGAAGGTAAAAGATTTCATCATCCCTGCAGACTTCGTATTTTTGGACATGGAGGAAGATCAAAACATCCCTCTCAGTTTAGGGAGACCATTCCTGAAAACTGGAGGCGCACTTATTGACATTAGGGATGAAAAGCTGACTTTCCGAGTGAATGATGAATCTATCACATTCTCTATCTACAAGTCCATGCAGAAGCACGATGATGGGAGCTACCAAGAGGAGTGCCACATGATAAATTGCTATGAACCAATGATTTCTTCTCCTTTATCTTCCATTAAATCTGATCCAGATTATCTTCAAATCTGTTTATTCCACTCTCTCTTTTCTTCTACAGATTTAGGTAATGCTGATGAGGAGATTCAGAACCTTGTAATGGAGCTGGACATATTTGAAGAGATACTAAGAGAAAAAAAACTCAAACGGGAGAAGCTATCAGCCCGATTTGGCCAAAAAGCAAAGGGAAAATGTGAAAAGAGCTCTGTTTCACCTGACGCAAAGACCATGTTAATCAACTTGCATTTCAGAGCCGCATCGGTCGATGCAGGGGGTATGTCGATCAACGCGGGCAGCTAGGTCGACAGAAAGCTTGAATCGATTGAAACAGCGAGATGTGGAAAAGGGGTGTCCCAAAATTGGCCCACATCGGTCGACACAGAGCCTATGTCGGTCAACGTGCATGTCAGAACAGGACCATCTAACTCCGATCCGCTTGTTTTAGACCTCAAACCACTCCTCTCTAACCTTCAATATTCTTATCTTGGTCCAAATAACACCTATCCTGTGATTGTGTCTTCTTATCTACGCAGGTTGAGTTGGACAAGCTGCTCCGAGTTCTAAGGCAACAAAAGTCTGCAATTGGCTCGACACTTGGAGATATCAAAGGGATCATCCCTTCTGTTTGCATGCCCAAGATAATCTTGGAAGAGGATGCAAAACCAAAGAGCCAAGCACAATGAAGACTGAATCCAATCATATAGGAGGCCGTGAAGAAAGAAGTACTGGGCTTCTGGATCATGGGATGATTTACCCCATCTCAGACAGCAAGTGGGTAGGTCCCATGCAGGTGGTTGCAAAGAAAGGAGGGATGCAGATCGTCAAGAATGATGATGGAGAAGAGTTTGCCACCCGACCTATTACAGGATGACGGTTCTGCATCAACTATAGAGCTCTTAATGCTGCTACGTGTAAGGATCATTTCCACTTCCTTTCATTGATCAGATGTTAGATAGACTTACCGGTTACCCCTTCTATTGTTTTCTTGATGGCTATTCAGGTTACAATCAGATTGCAGTTGCACCAAAGGATCAGCACAAGACAGCCTTCACCTGCCCATATGGCGTATTTGCTTACCGGAGGATGCTGTTTGGCCTTTGCAATGCCCCGACGACTTTTCAGAGATGCATGATGACCATCTTTCATGATCTGATTGAGGACATTATGGAGGTATTCATGGATGACTTCTCTGTTTTTGGTAGTTCATTTGACACTTGCTTGCAGAATCTATCTACCGTGATGGAGAGGTGTTCGGAGACCAACCTCTGTTTGAATTGGGAGAAGTGCCACTTTATGGTGCATGAGGGGATTGTACTGGGACAACAGGTGTCAGCTGAGGGATTGGAGGTGGATCGTGCTAAAGTTGTTGCAATCGAGAAAATGCTACCACCGACCAATGTAAAGGGAGTGTGGAGTTTTCTCGGCCATGCTGGGTTCTACAGAAGATTCATCAAAGATTTCTCTAAAGTTTCAAGGCCCTTGTGCAATTTATTGGAGAAAGATATGTCTTTTGTTTTTGATTCTGAGTGTTTGCAGGCATTTGAGAAATTGAAGAAGGCCTTAGTCACCGCACCTGTTCTGACTTCTCCATATTGGAGAGAACCATTTGTGCTGATGTGCGACGCCAGTGACTATGCAGTGGGAGCAGCAAGAGTATGAATCCAACGCAGTGCAATTACACCACCACTGACATGGAGATGTTGGCAGTTGTATATGCCTTTGATAAATTTTGGTCCTATCTGATTGGTTCTAAAACTATTGTCTATACTGACCATGCTGCCATTAGATATCTGTTTGCCAAGCAGGATGCAAAGCCTAGGTTGATTTGATGGATCCTGCTACTTCAGGATTTTGATGTGGAGATCAAGGATAGAAAAGGGAGCGAGAATGTGATAGCTGATCACTTATCACGTTTGGAGCCTTCATCTGAGGCGGATGAGCAGGATTCGAGGATTTGGGAGACTTTCTCAGATGAGCAGATGTGCTATATTGAAGATTTGAGATACATACTTAAGTCCAAGGCGCCGTGGTTTGCCGACTATGCAAACTACCTTGCCACTGGTGCTCTTCCTCCAGACAGTTCCCCCTATGCTCGGAAGAAGTTCTTGAGAGATGTCCGCTTCTATTATTGGGAGGACCCCTACTTGTGGCGCCGATGTACTGATGGCATCATTCGCCGCTGTGTCCCTCAGTCCGAGTGGCAGTAGATCATTGAGGCTTGTCATGCCTCTTCTATAGGTGGTCATCATTCTGCCAAGCGCACTGCCTTCAAGGTGCTAGCTAGTGGATTCTATTGGCCCTCTATCCACAAGACTTGTTGTGGCTGGATAACAAGTTGTGATCGTTGCCAGAGGACCGGCAACATTTTCAGGAGGGATGAGATGCCACAAACTCCTGTGGTAGAGGTTGAGATTTTTGATGTTTGGGGGATAGATTTCATGGGGCCATTCCCACCTTCCCGAGGCTTCTCCTACATTCTGCTGGTCGTTGATTATGTTTCGAGATGGGTGGAGGCCATTCCGACCACCACAAATGATTCAAAAGTTGTGGTCACTTTCCTGCAAAAGCTGACGACCCGATATGGGGCGCCAAGAGCTTTAGTAAGTGATGGGGGATCTCATTTTCTTAACATATTGCTTGTTTCACTTCTTGCTAGGGATGGAGTTAAGCATCGTGTTACTACACCGTACCATCCTCAAGGGAATGGACTGACAGAGCTATCCAACCAGGAGATCAAGCAAATTTTGGAGAAGACTGTCAAGCAGAAGAAGGATTGGGCACTAAATCTGGATGATCTGTGGGCTTATCACACTGTCTATAAGACTCCCATTGGTATGACTCCCTATCAGCTTGTTTTTGGTAAATCTTGTCACTTGGCTGTAGAAATGGAACGCAAGGCTTGGAGGGCATTGATAGAGCTAAACATGGACTGGAAACATGCTGTTGCTGGTCGAGTTATTGGTCGAGTTATGTCTTTGAATGAGTTTGAGGATTTCTGAGACGAAGCCTATGAAAATAATGTCATCTACAAGACAAGGGCCAAAAGGTTTCATGATTGAGGGATTCGCTCACTGGTGTTCAACTCCGATGATAAGGTGCTACTGTTTAATTCCTGTCTTTGCTTCATGCCCGAAAAATTGCAGTCAAAATGGATGGGTCCCTACATGGTCGTTAGTGCCTATCCTAATGGTGTAGTGGAGCTAGCAGGACAAGATGGCACCACGTTTAAGGTGAATGGCCAAAGATTGAAGAGGTACTACAGCCCACAACAAATCTGTGTTGTGGACACTTTCTACTTGGACCGGTCATTAGATGAGGTAATGTCGAGCTAACGACATTAAATCAAGCACTTGTTGGGAGGTAACCCAATAATTTTATTGCTTTCGTGTGAGTTAGATTAGGATTTTTAAGTTTTTGTTAAGTTTAGGATAGTTTAGGTTCTTAATTTTTAAGTTTATTGATGTTTTGCCTTAGTTTTTTTCATTGAAGTCTAGGAAAACCCGTGCAAGGGGCCTGTGTTTTGATCGATGCGGGGTGCAGGACAACCAATGTAATTTCTGATTTGCGCCAACCGACACAGAAGGCATGTCAATCGATGCGGCCCCGTCGAGCGAGATAAGGGTCGAGACAAGGTAATTTTCCATTTATTTAATTATTATATATATATATATAAAATGAAAATTCTGCATCGACCGATGCAAAACTTTCATCGGTCGAAACAGAGAGGCCAGACGCGGGGGTCGAAACAATTAAAACAGGTTAGATATTCTTTCCTCCTCACTTACACAGACACGTGAAAACACCTCTCCAAACCTCCCCAAACCCTAGCTTTCAATCTTTTGCTCGATTTCGACTTCCCAATGGCAGGTATGATCTCTAAAGTCAATCCTCTTCATTTTCTTGGTGATTTATGAGTTCATTCAAGTTTATTTTCAATTTGAAACATGTGTTTGCTCTATTTGGGGTTTTTATTGAATTGACGACTTGGATGCATATTTGATTGAATATATCAATATGGATTGTATGTTTAGTCGATATAAATACCTTGTTATGCTTGATTGCTAGAGAATGGTTGAAATTGTTGAGCTAGGGTTCAATATTTTTACTTTGCACATCTAATTTTCCCCAATTTTGTTGGTTTATGGTTACAAGTCAAATTGTTGAGATTGGTATAGCATTCTTGGTTCAATTAAGTGTCAATTGCATGATTTTGTTGTCAACATTATATGGGTACTTAATTTGGAAAAGTTGGTTTTTGAAGTTGGGTTCTTTGTCTGGCAGTGAACAATGAATACACATCGGTCTTTGAGGATCGACAAGAGAGGCATCAGTACGCTAAACTCCGAGACTACCCAGTTAAGCCTACTCTCTTCCTTCACCACAGAGCCTTAAGAAGTATGGGAATTGAAGATGATGTTCAAAACCTGTTCAACTGTGTAGGATGGGGCAGCATGTGGTAAGCCAACTGGCCGATGTATCCCACTTTGGTGAGGGAATTCTTGGCCTCACTTACCCTGCTGGAAACTGAAGGAAATAAGACGGAACCCATGGAGATTAATTTCCAAATGATGAATGAACGCTATAGCCTTACCAGAGACCAGCCGAGATATTTGGGGTACATCCGGGAGGTCTCTACCACGACTACCAGGAATTCAATGAGGTAGATTTTTGGAGACAGATTGAAGTTGCAGCCTCTGTTGGACATAAAAAGTTCGACATGGGGAACATGAAGATATCTGTGGTGGATTATCCATTTTTTAGGTTCATTCTACGATGGATGGGGACAAGTACTTTTGGGAGAAATGAGTGTGGAAAAGCCCGCCAAAAGGAGGTGCATGCTCTCTACTGCATGCTTGGGGGATACCCTGTCAGTCTCGCCGGATGCATAATGAATAACTGGGGCTGGCAAATGAACATCAAGAGGGGTGATATCTGGTGGGGTGCTTTGTTGACCCCGATTGCCCACTACTTGGGATTGGTTACCGACGACCTAACACTTGCTCAAGGGCACAGGGTTCTCGATATCCACCTCCTCGTGCAGAGATAAATACTTGTCCAAACACCACGCCTGTGCTTGAAGATGTCCAATAACGACAAATTCCCCTTACCGAACACTGCTCTGACCCATGTTACAGATTTGACCTTCAAGGATAACTGGTTTATGAGCAATCCTGCTCATATGGCCTGGATGATTCCGGATAATGGAGTCGTAGCACAGAGCTGACTACTACACTGGGTGGGGATCCAACCCGATCAGTGGGTACTGACGCCCGAAGAGATGGCTGCGCAGGTAGCAGAGCAAGAGTGATGGGCAGAAGCAGCAGCGAGGCGCCAGCAGGAGGAGGCAGCCTAAAAGGATGATGATGAGGAGGAGAGACAGACGAGGATGATTACGCCACTGAGGAGCTCCCGTGATGGGGAGCCGGGTGACTAAGGAGCTCCCGCGATGGGGAGCCAGGGTATTCTCGAGTAATTAAACAGGAGGTGTGTCATCATCCGGTACTGACTAGGGGATGATGTTTCAGTAAATGCAGCAACAGGCCACCGAGCTTGTGGTTGAGCGTGCCCTTCAGGCAGCCAAGAGGGCGGCAGCAGCCGATGAGCGCTCCAGGCACTCCCAATTTCGGCAGGACGTGTATTTCTAGCTCGATCGTATTGACATGCAGTTGCAGCGTCTGATGCTGCAAGTTGATGAGCAGCCGGAGACTGTCTACACACAATGCCGATGACAGAGGCACCACCAAGCTCAGGAGATGGATGAGGACCCCCCGCAGGACCAGTGAGGTACCATTTTACTATCCTTTGCTCGATTTTCAAACTTATTCTCCATTCTGTTGAATATGTTTGGGGGGATGATGACATGGATCGTAAAACGTGTTTATCATTTTATTTACTATTTTTACTTACTGTTTTTTAGTTTATTGCCTAGATTTACCGCTTTAGCATATTTTGGTCAATTTTTAGTTAGGAAATTTAGTTAGTTTGCATTACTTTAACACTCTTGAACATAGGGCAGTCGAAACTTATGATTATTGTTAGCTTGAGATTCTGAAAAATCCTCCCTAGAACATAACTGTGATTGATGATTGGTTGATTTGTGGATGTTGAATTGAAAATCTATGTGATAGGGTAGCCGATGATAGGAGTCTCTTGCTTGATGAGTCGCTCTGTGATTCGTGTTTTGTGCATGTTAGACTAATTTTGAACTTGATAATTGTTGAGGGGGAACAAATTTTGACCCAAGTGAGTTTTTTTAGCCTAAATTTTTTCTTTATGTGTGACAAGGTACAAATGCAGTATTCTTCTAGAATTTGACTTGTATTCTCTCTCGAGGTTGCATAAGTGTGATAATAGGGTAAAATGATCTAAGGCACGTTCTTTCTTAGCCCAAATCATATACATTAGCCTTAAAAATCTCCGCTTGTAGCCCTTTTGAGCCTTTTGAATGATTTCTTTGTTTTAGAATGGTTGATAAGTGAGAGGGGAATGAATTAGTTTCAGAAGTGATTTTGTGGTTTAAATGAGAAAAAAAGAGAGACAAGAATGAAAAAAAAAAGAGATTGTGTTGTTAAAACGAGTAGAAAAATAATGTGAACAAAGGGGTGTACGATTTAAATTCCTTTATTAGTTCACAAGTTGCATTTTTGATTGAAAAAGTTTGAAAAAAAAAAAAGAGAAAAAGAAAGGGTTGAAGTTGGTTGTGCTAAAAGTCTATTACGGTGTGATGTTTGAAATTGAAGTTGAAAGTCTTTTGAGTCACTTAGCCAAAACCATCCCACCATTTTAAGAAGCCACGTTACAACCCGAGAAAAGACATATCTGATTACCCGACTTATTACACTATTTTAGCAGTGGAGAGATGAGAAACTTGTCAAACATATGGCAAGTGCGCTATGGCCTTGAATTTGAGAGATGCTACACAACCTAAACACTTGAGGGATGAGTGCAAATAGTTTTCCCGTTTGAGGTTCCCCTTTGATGATTTGATTGTTTGTTTGTGGTCTTGATTGTGCATTACACATGGAGGATGGTTGCTTGGATAGTTTAGAGACTTGTGAGGCATTGCACACTCATATCTGCATTTGATTTGATTTTCTGTCTGTGAACTAATCGAGGACGATTAACGGTTTAAGTTTGGGGGAGTTGATAAGTTCGTTATTTCACTAACTTATCAATTAGTTTCTAGCCCATTTAGTGTTCAAGTTGCGTGATTTTCATGTTTATTTATGCATCGTAGTGCTTTTGTGTTGTATTCGTATTTGGTGGTGAATTTGAGCAGGAAAAAGAGGTGACTTCGCACAAGGGAAGAAAATGGAGTGTGAAGGGAGAAGCTCTGTTTTGACTGTCGGTCGATACAGATGTCGACAGAAGAAGCAATTCGAACTAAGCCAAGGGTTGATTTTGATACGTGTGTCGATCGATGAGGACCCGCATCGGTCAACATGGATGGTCGACATTGACGTGGCGTGTCGACATGGTGGATGTCAATGTGAGAGGCGCATCGACCGACATGCATTCGTGTCGGTCGACGCGGGTGTTGCTGTTTGGGAAAGTTTGAATTTTGGCATTTTTCTTCCTTGTTTAAGCTCATACCTTGTGGGGATCATTACTACACCTATGTGAACATATGTAATTTCGAGTTTTAGGGTTGGACACCTTATTTTCAGAGTTCTAAGTATTTTCTAAGGCAGATTTGAATATTATTTTGTATTTTTGAGATTGAAGACAGTTGATGGAACTAAATCGATTTCTCGAGACTTTGTTTTGACTCAATGCAAGTATATTACAGGTTTTATCTTTTCATAATGTCTTTAATTATGAATAGCATGAACTAAATTCTTAATCAAATTCTAGGGTTCTAAAATCTATCTTGATTGCTTGTTTATAGATTAATTTGATCTAATGTCTTTCCTTGTTCGATTTATGAAATTTTGTTCTTTAATTGAAACCTGGATTTGTGGGCCATTTATTTAGGTTATTAGTTAATTAATTTGAGACTCAAAAGGTGATAATTGATTAATAGGAAAAGAATTTCATAATATAATCATTTATTCTTGTCTTAAAAAGAGGGAATTAGATTATAGGATTTAATCTGTTGATTTTTGGAGTTATTGAATTATTCTTGAGACCGAAAGGGTAAAGGGAATTCGATAATCTACTTTGTAAATTGTCAAACCATGAAGTTTACAATACTTTTTTGATTTCCATCTTGCAAGGAATTAAATTGGTATTTGATGAATTTCTCTGTCTTGTTTTATTTAAATTGCTTGAAAATTGGTTCTGATTTAGTTTTTAAAAGTATTTTCAACAAAACCTTTCAAATTTGATTTCCTCAAACAATGTTCTGAGAAACCGTAGTTCAGTACTTAGGATTGTTCGATATTTTATTCCTCCTAAATTCGATAATTGTTATTTGTCGCTGTATTATTAGCTCTTCTAAGTCGTTAATAATTTTAGCGATCAGTCACCAACTTAAAGTACAACTTGCTCATCATAAGTCAATTGGGAGAAAGTGGATACAAAGCCTTCTTCGTCGAATCTGAGAGCTGGATAAAAACACAGAGTAACCAAGGAGAACAAGTTCAGAGGAATTAGAAGGGGAGGTCTCTACATAGTTGATTGGGAGAATGGAAAGGCCAGTCCTTGCTTTGCCACTCATAACTAAATATAGATAAACTGACTATGACACAAGCGACTAACATATTTGAATTTCAAAATCATGAATTATATAGTCAAACACAACTTGGTAGAAGGATTACCAAGTGGAGGCATAAAGAATGAAGAAGTTTGCAAGGGTTGTCAACTAGGAAAGCAGACAAAAACATCGTTCAAATATCAACCAATTAGTTCCAGCTCAAAAAGGACATTAGAACTTCTTCATATGGATCTTCTTGTGCTAGTTACACCATCGTCAGTTAATGGGAAGAAGTATACAATAGCAGTTGTGGATGACTACACCAGATAGACTTGGGTAGAATTCCTCAGACGCAAAGACCAAGTGAAGACCATACTACAATAAATGGTAGCACACATCCAAAATGAGAAGAGTTGCACTGTGCAAAGGATCAGATCGGATACTAGAACGAGATTTTGCAATTGGCCACTCATGGATTTTTGTTCGGAACTTGGAACCAGTCATGTGCATTCGGCTCCAAAGACGCCACAACAAAATGGATTTGCAGAAAGGAGAAATCGATCAATCATGAGTTAAAATGCGCAACAGAAAGGTTTTAAGTTAGTGATGGTCCCACCTGACTTCAGAAAGAGTTAGTTGGTACTCCAAAAACATTTTAGTTCGCGAATATTATTTTGTTAGCTTTTGAAATATACTCCAACAAGTTGTGAGTTGTTGGGTTTCAAAATCAGTGAGCAAAACTAAAAACAAGAATGGAAAGCGGTAAACGACACAGGATATTTATAGTGGTTCGGATGCCAGATGATCCTACGTCCACTCTTTGATCACCAGATGGATCAGAATAATTAGAACAGATTTACAGAGTTATGTGATTGGTCTATAGCAGTCACGGGAAGCTCCTACATTCTCCGAGTTGTATGCACACCCAGCAAGTCGACTTGTGTCTGCTCTCTTCAGGTTGATCAACATTATCATGAACACGTCACTAGGCCTTTGTCGCTAGAAAGTGGTGTGAATTTTAGTTCTTCACAAAATGTTGTTGTTGATTATTGTGAGTGTTGTTTTCTAAAAAGAGTTCAAAAATGAGTCTCGGATTCACCTCTAAAGAAGAGTGAACTCTAGAAGATAACTCCAGCAAAGAGTGTTAAGAGCTCGTGTACTACAGCTTGGAAAACTGACTGAGAAGATGGAATGTTGAGCTTGATCGGAAATCAAAGTTCTCAGCACCCTATAACTGATACTCATGTTGAGTATTTATAGGTTTTCTTTGACGGGTTCGGTCTGCTTCATCTTCTAGCCATTGTACACGCTTTTCAAGGTTTGTACATCTTTTCAGTGATGTGTACATCTAGTAAAAATAACTCTTTTGTTAGTTGAATTTGCTATCAGTTCTTGGAGTAGCTCTTCTCTTTATCAATTATGAAGTTCATTTGTTTTGAAAATTCACAACTGACTATTTGTAAGTTCCGCTACAGATGTGTCTGCTTTTCCAAGGCTTGCTAAATCAGTTTTGAGTAGATTTCTTCTGGATAGAGTAACATCTAATCTATTATAACTCATTCAACTTATACAAGGTTACAAAAGTGAAATTACTTTATTTAGGTCTAATTGATCTAACTTATTCTACACTTGGTTTGACACACCAAACAAATGAAGACTAACATTAATTCCTAACATATATTATATAATTGATTAAATATATTTATTATTTAAAATTAAAAAATATATATATTGAATAATTTATTTGTTACCAAATAATATATTTATAAAAATACCATACATGTTTGCTATTAAGATTATATAATATATTTATAATTTACAAAATAATTATAAATATAAAGTAGCCGCAAATAAATTTTTAATTGGCTAAGAATCAAGTCTACTTAAATAAAAATGTGAGGCTTAGATCTAAAAAAAGTTTATTAGAGATAACCGTTTAGGCTCATGCCTCTTCCAACTATAGGAGGCCCAAACATATTAAGCCAAAACCCAATTTGACCCGGACTATTTCCATCCTAGGTACAACTTGATTTATTTGTCTTTGGCGATCTTAGGTTTCATCAAATTAAACTTTGGTAAGATGTTTAGAAATTTCATAATTCGAATTTAGAAAAAACAAATATATTATTATAATCTTTTGTGCAGATTAATTAATTAAGATGAATATTACAGTTATGAAGAAATTAAATAACGTCTTGTCACCTAAAAATTACTTAAATATAACTTGTAATTCCAATACATTGATGTCATGAATTCGAATTCAAATAAAGCTGTGATAAACAAATATTTAACCCAATCTACAACTCATTATACAAATTATTTCATTATTGGGCGCTGCTTACCGCATCCAGTGCGATTCCCATTTGGGAATCGAACAAGTCTTTTTTCTTGAATGTTTTCTGCACACGATAAGATCGCCGGACCCAAAATGCTTCGACGATAACGACAGTGACGGCGGCTACTGCCCATATAACAGAAGCAAGTGATTGTGTTTCCATATTAGGGAAGCTCCATAACTCACTGCTATAGATGCCACCGACACCCACATTACGTGCATTACGCCCACCGTCATCAAAATGTGTATCGATGACAGTCTTGTCGTGAGCAGGAAGATTATGATCATGGAAGAAGCGAAGGCTACGGTGTTAGCACGTATAAAGTGTTTGTATATTTTGGGATGAGTATACGCCATGATGGCTGCGCCTACTCTGTGCGTTGATGAATCCTCCTGCCACACGCCGCCGGGGGGACTGATTAGAGCCTGAAACGCCATGGTTGCGATTAGGATCGAAATCACCATTCCAATCTCCTTGAACTTATCGAGGGATTGGGGTGATCCTCTCCACCACCATGTTCGCAGGATATCTTTGATTTTTGAGGTAGATTGGTGGGGAGGGAACTCTTGCAAGATATCTAAGGCTGTTTCTCCCTTGGAGTTCCTTTTGTTCTTCTCTATGATATTGTTATCCACCAAGTATTGGATGATCTAAGTTTTTATGGAAATTCATATCAAGCTCAACTCAAAATATTATTTAAATATGAATAACATCTATAAAAAATATCTCGGACATGGATATAGTAATTTACCTCATAATTCTTGCACCTTGCAGCTAAATGTAATATTGTATCCCCATCATCATCTTTTACACTGACAAGCTCAGGCAAGCTCTCCACCAGAAATTCCAATGCCTTAACATGACCATGCTTCACGCACAAATGCAACACGGTCTGCCCACGATCCACCTTCTCCCTTGCGGGAGATAGATTGTAACGAATGAGCTCGTCTAGGTTATACAAATGCCCGTACATGGCTGCAACATGAATCGGGTTCATGCCATGGCAGTCCCGCCGCCAACACATTTCAGGGGCTTTCGATACTAGTTCTCTGGCGATTATGTCGTACCCTTTTGCTGCTGCAATGTGAAGAGGTGATGATTTTTGGTTGTCGAGTTGTCGAACTAGCTGCAGATTTCTAGTCAGCATTTCGATGATCTCTCGGTTTCCCTGCAACAATGCTATGTGTAATAGAGGAGTTTTGTTTGGATATAGAAATGAAACTCTATCAACAACATGTGGATCTTCATCCACCAGTTGTTTAAATGCTATTGCATCTCCTTCTGCCACAGCATCGTAGAGTTTCTTTTCTGTTTCTCCAACCATTAATGCTTTCACTGACGACCTGTAGATGGGAACGAAGAAAGATGGAAATCTTTAATTTGGTATGGAACAAGGGGACTTATGGAAAGAAAGAGGCGCAGGGTCTTTGGGTTTTGTAATGTTGCGATATAGTTTAGAATACATTAAATTCTACACTATTTTACAATTAAATATCTAATTCTTACTTTCCATCTCTATAATAAAATGTTCTGTTTTGATTTTTAATATTGATTTAATTCTTTTATAAACTGTATATTACACATATATTAAGGAACAGTAATGAATATTTCTTCCTATTTAAGTTGTGTATCTCAATTTATATATATATAGAGTGAGAACCGATCAAGTGAGAAAAAAAAACATTTTTTGAGAAAAAAGAATAAATCTTATTCATTGAATCTGAAAAAATTGGTGATTGAGATTAATGAAATATTTTGATTTAAGTTTATTTGATTTCACATAAGTGTATTTCCGTCCGTTGTTTTATGCATTTATTTGAAATAATATATTATATTATTTCTTGATATGTATTATTTTTAGGAATTAATGTTAGTTTCTTGTGTTTTAGTTTTAGTGTGTCAAACCAATTTTAGAATCAGTTAGTTCTAATTGATATGGATAGAGTGATTTCAGCTTTGTAACCTTGTATATATAGGTGAGTTGTAATAGATTAGAAATTACTCTGTCCGGAAGACATCACTTGAATACTGATTCAGCCAGTTCAATGGAGAAGCAAACACACTTGTAGCGGAGCTTACAACGAATCAGTTGTGAAACTTTCAACCAGAACAGACTTCACAACTGATAAAGAGAAGAGTTGCTCCAAGAACTATAGCAAAGTAAATTGACAAAAGAGCCGTTCTAACAAAACGTACACATCGCTAAAAAGGTCTAAACAGCTGCAAACCTCGAAATTCGTGTATAATGGCTACAAGACAAGGCAAACTCAAAACACTCGAAGGTATAAATACTCAAGATGATTATTGGTTATAAGTTGCTGAAGAAGCTGAAAAAATAACCAATTTCATGGAGTTTGTTGCTCATCGTGATTAAAAGATGAAAGTAATCAGCCAATTTATTCGTGTTGCAGAACACGAGCTCTTAGCACTCCTCGTTAGATTCACTTTCTGGAATTCACTCTTTCCAGAGGTGAATTAGAGATCAGTTTCTGAACTCTTTTAGAACTCGACACACATGACAACCAACTACTGCTATGTTCTATGAAGAACTATTAATCACAAACCCATTCCAGCCGGAGAGGTCTTGCGAGGTGTTCGTGGTGAAGATGACCTACGTGAAGAGAATAAGCTACATCGTGGACTTGCTAGGTGCACATACAACTGGAGGACATAGTAGCTTTCCGTGATTGCTATAGACCAGTGACATCACTTGTAACCCAGTTCTAGTTTTTCAATCCATCTGGCGATCGAAGAGTGAATGTAGGATCTTCTGACATCCTAACCACTATAAAAATCTTTGTGTCATTTACTACTTTCCGCACTTTACTTTTTTGGTTTTGCGGGATTATTTTGAAACCCCAACAACTTACAAGTTGTTAAAGTATAACTTCAAAACTGATTAAGTAAAATCTTGCGAGCTAAAAAGTTTTCAGAGTACCAACTGACTTGAGAAACAGTCATTGGGACCATTTATATTAAAAATCTTCTATTAGGAATTAAAATGTAACTCCTTCCTTTTATTTATGTTTTGATATATCAAAATTCCACCAGCTAGGAGTGTCTCTAGTGTTAGATTAGTCTGAAATCTTGTAAAGTCCTGTTAGGATTGTATCGAGTTGTAACGGAGCTGATCACACAAAGTTTGGGAGGAAACTGGCTACCAGCTCGGAGTGCAGAAAATTGGCAACCAGCTTGGAAGCAATATTTGAAGCAAACTAGTTGACACATCATCACCAGCAAGAGCGAATCTCAAACTCGCTGATAGGGACAAGGAGAATGAAGACAAGTGTACGCTTTTGAAGCCCAAACTTTAAGAAAGGAGATCTTAAAGTTTGTGGTCCCAGAAATTGCTTATTTGTCCAAGGAATCAACCAGTTGGGATTCCTTGGACAAGTTCAGAGCTGTTCTAAAAAAGCCTGCAAGGTTAACCTACTGTTGTTAGTAAGGACGCATACTTTCGGGAAAAGAAGACATCCAATCTTCCGATATCTCAATGTCTCACAACGGCTACTATTTCAAACCATCCAGACTTGGTTATAAATAGACGAAGAGTTCAAGAGGAGAAAGTTATTGGAAATTCTGAAAGCAATGAAACTCTGCGAATTTGTATACTCAAAGCTTTCAAGCATTCAAGTTGACTTACCAGCTTCCGTATGTCATATCTTCGGATATGAGACTCTTGGCATCTTTGCTAGAGTTAATCTTTGGTTTTCTTGCTTTCCAAGTAAGAAATCAACCTTCAGTCACTACATCTCCTGTAGCTGACTACCACGGGTGTCTAACACCGCAACCAATACGTTGAAGAACTCAAATTCTCACCGACCAGCTAGAGGTAGCGACGTGTGCCCTCTCTCTAAATCTGGAGAAGTAAAGAGGAGCACAAGACTAGGCTAAGAACAGATCATGCTACACTTTTGTAATCCTTACTTAGTGGATTTTCAGACTTGTGTTTGAAAAAAGGCTATAGGACATTTGGCCCGAACATTTATAAATCATTTTACATTTATTGCTTTCATTTCATTTATTTGCCTTAGTAAAACAACCAGTTTTTAGAAACCCAACATGGTACCCTGAACAACCAGCTTGGAGGTGCAAGCTTACTTAAAAACTTTCCGTTGTGCAACATAATTACTCTGATTTTGGACCAACATCTTCCGTCGCGCATCTATTCTTTGATGTTTTGGGACCAACAATTATGTTGTTTCTTGACATATCTAATATCGTTGTTTGATAACCCTCATGTTGTTGTTTCATACATTTTATTTGTGGCAGGTATTTGACATATATTTTTTCTTCATGAATTTTTAAATTTTCATAATTTAATCAATTTATATTATCCTTGTATGTATCATATATCAAATTTAAGGAAATTTAATTATGTTTCAGACACAATCCTTATGGTACATGTTTGAAATACGATAAACCAATCAAGCAACAACTTATAATGCAACAAGCATTGAAATATAATGTATCATAAGGCAAAATCATATAAATTCTTTTTTATTGAAAATGCCACTCAGTTATTTTTTTTTAATATTGCAATGTCATTGGATTTTGATAAATTCAAATAAGGTTGTTGGTTATCTTTATGTATTAGCACTTTTCATGAAATATATTGCTCGATATGTTTTAAATTGTTGCTCAATGCATTTAAAATTGTTACTCGATATTTTTTAAGTTGTTGTTCTATATGTTTTAAGTTACGTTTTAAATATTTGCTTGATATTTTTTAAGTTGTTGTGTGATACATATTTCTTATTCGAAAGCTATGCAATAGGGATTTTGTTTAAGGGTGATTCTAAATGCAGCCACAATTTTGCTAAACATAGCCACTATAAAATTTTAAATTATAATATAAGATTACAATTTTAACCCTATAACTCCCAATTCAAAATTTTAATTAAAATAAGAGTAATTCTATTTACAGCCTTAAAATTCTTTATAATCCCCCATAAATTTATAAATTATAAAGATTATTTAATTAGAAATTTTCACCCTTTCTTTCTTTACTTAAAACCCTAAAATAAATTAAAACCCACCTTCTGGCAGCTTCGTAACATAAATTTAGAAAATTTCTTTTCTCCATTAATATTCTATCAATTCTTCAATTTTAGTAAAGATAAAAAATAATTTTAAATAATTAGAATCTTCTTTAAAAAAAAATTAGTGGCTGAATTTTGTTATTTTTTGAAAGAAAATTTGTTAGCCATGGAAGTTTTCACTGCACAGTGATTTCTCCAAAAGATGTATAAATAAACTTACAAAAGATGTATAAATAAAATAAGAAGAAAACATTAAGTATAAAACTTCCTCGTTGATTTAATTAAAATCACTAAATAAGAATTCCCAATCAACTTTATTCTGTAATAAAGAATTGAATATTTTCTTAAAAATATTTGACTTCATATTATCAAAACTGCTCAAGGGGCTGTGATTTAAAATGAAAGGATAAAGGGTAAAATAGTCTAAATTTATTAATTTAATGTTTAATAAATTTATGGAGGCTACAAGGAGAAATTTTATGGCTGTGAATAGAATCACCCTTGTTTAAAAGATAATTATATTACCTTTAATTTGATATATGATATATGAAAAAGTAATTTAAACTGATTGAGTTATGATTATTTGAATATTCATTATAATTTCAAAGAAAAGGATAGTAAGGATTGAGTGTTAATAGAAAAAACTTCTGCAGAGATTAATGAAGTAATAACATGTTAAACATAAAGCAACAACAACAATTAAAGCATCAATCAATAACATTCATAAATTAAAAGACAAAATTACCCTTCTTATTCTTTTAGGAATTTCAAAATTCAAATTTATAATTAATGATAACCATTGATTTATTAGATCCAATAAATATAATTCATTCTTATTTCTCATCTAGACTGTTTGTCACCAAATTCGTTCATTTAAGAACTCATCTCCATGAATGAATTATGACTATATTAATCTCATACCATTCTTTTAAACCAACTCACCAAAAGATGTCAAGTGTCACGACATTTTAATTATAATTATGTTTAATTAATAAGGGAAATAATGTGATTGTATTTTTGGAAGTTAAAGATATTTTTAAAAAAATATTATTGGATCCCTTATATCAATCGTTCTCATAAACTTTCTATTGCATTATTTAAAATTTTAAAAAAATTCTAGAGAAGAGAGAATAATGAAATGGAAAATAAAAGTGAGTTAGAAAAGAGAGATTATAATTTCTAAATTATCCATGTAGTTTGACTTTATTACACTTAAAATGAAGTCCGAAATTTTGAAATCTAAATCATTAATTTTTTGATTTAATGATCTAACTTTGGTCTTAGATTATTTTTAATGGGTATTCCTATTCTTTTACAACGAGAAAAAAGGGAAAAACAAAAAACAAAAGAAAAACAAAAAGCAAAAACAAAAAAAGGGGGGGATAGCATCCTTAATTAATTTCTAGTCATCTAAGCGTTTCCTTCTTTATTCTGGACGCATAATTTCCCATAAATATTTTATTTCTAACCTTTATTAAAGTTGCGAAAACTTAATTTATTAATTTTACCAAAACTTTTTAGGCCAAAAGAAACATGGCATGGCACTATGATATTGATAACAGGTGAAAAAAAAGATAAAGTTTGTATAAATTATAAATAAATCTGATTCTTTAAATTGTTTAGATATATGGTAGAATTTTTTTTCTTTTTAATATTTAATTGAATGCTTTGTAAGTATAATATTTAAAACAATTTTCACTAAGAATAATGATTGTTACAAAGGAAAATGAAGGTAAAAAAGATACTTCTCAGTTCACTCTCTCAAAACACCTTTTCTTTATATAGATGTTGAGACAAAGCATATGAAACAACCAATAATTCATTCTAAATACTCTTAAACAGAACTCATCTAAAATTGGATTCACTCTCCCGAGGTAGAATATGATCATGAACAAAACTTGCCGTCAATTGAAATTTATTAGACAAAGGTTGGACCAACTAGATGCTGAGAATTTGTGTTCTTAACCATTCAGTATTTGAATGAAAGAAGTACTCTTCATCTTTTATTCCCTCACGTTATTCAACCAATTACCCACATTTTCCCACATTCAAAATCTGTATGGAAATAAGAAAAACTACCCAAACGTGATGCAGTTAACTCCCTAAAAATAGGGATGTAATAGCTCTCAAAATTTCGATTGAATAATGATTGTGTAACATAATTTTTTCGGATTTCCATGCTACAAAATAGATTTTATTGATTTATAACACTAGTATGAATTTCTAGTGCACTTATGAAACTCCTTTTTCTAAACTAATTTAAGGTTGCTATGACTTGAATTAATAATCAAATGTTTATGATTACATTTGAGAAAAGAAGTTATGATCAGGATTTACGAGACGATAGATATGAATAAATATTTTCTAAATCAAAAAAATATAAAAATAAAATATATTAAAGATCTCAAATTATAGAGCATCCCGTGGACTTCAAATAATTATTTGAAGCATATTTGTCGATATATAAATTATTTTAAGCTAAATGTCGGAGTTTAACGAACAAATTAAATATATTGAGATCAAACATTATCTCATAAGCATTTAATGCTTTACGTGAGCATCCATCTATAATATTTGAATGGATTTTACCTATGAAATGCAAGGTAGATTAGCTATAATTCATAGGTTTCCTTCGCTTACATAAAGGCATGGTTAGAGGCGAAGAAAATCACACCAACAGATACAAAGATAAAAAGAATGAGTAGAGTGAGAGATAGAGAGAAGGGAGAGAAAGAGTGAGAAGCTGGCAAGAGAGAGTAGAGTTAGAGAGAGAGAGAAACACGTTGAGAAAGAGAAAGCAAAATTGAGAGAGAGAAAGAGAAAGTCTAGAGTGAGAGTGAGGATAATTTATGTGAGAGAGAGAAAAATTGGCACACTTGTTGCATGCCTCGCCATATTGAGCTTTTGATTCAAACTGTTTTTGTGCTCAACCAAGGCATTATCTCGCGATAATTTCTTCTGCAATATCGTAACATTCGTTTAGAGCTTTCATTTAACATGTATAGGGTTCTGATCGACGTAGGAAAATTGGCAAATACTGCTAGGCTAATACGTGGAGAAACGGGGGTACATACTGTTCAAATATAGTTACCGGGAAAGTGATAACCAAATCTCGCTAAGGTAACACCCAAAACCTCCATTCATAATATGTCATCATTTTGATCATATATATATAAGGGCTCTATGCGGCGTCTAGATTATTTGTAGACATTAGAATTAATTTTGATCAAGTAAGGCGAATTTTAAGATCGATTAAATAGTAAATAAATATGCGAAGAAGATGAAGTCTGGTACAGACGCTATCAAGGCACGACCATACCATCAACGGCGCTAAAGAGCCTTATTTCAAGACAAATAAGCGTGTTGGGGCGTAGTGAAACCATAATCTGAAGCGCTGAATGTTGGCTAAACTCGTTGTTCCTACGCTTGATCTTACTTCCGACATGCGAAACTTATATAATCTTATATCATGTGATACGCTTGAATACTATTTAACCAGATATAGTTAACGCGGAGACATCTTGTTTGAAATTATCTAATTTTCAACTAGATAATAAGGCTATGAAATAAAATAAAAGACATAGCTTATCGAACTGAAGAAATTACTGGATACGATTATAACATAAGATCGAGAGATAAATACTTAGCGAGGGGTTGTCATCTAAAGCATAAAATGATTCGAGCTGTAAAATAACCTAGCTTTCCATTAAAGCTAACCCATCATATCTTCAATCAAGACAACTTACTACTTTATTTTCGTGACTGATTGAAGGAAATTCTTTTCAGGGGGAGGAAGACTCTCGAAAATATTATACCACCAATTCGTAAGAAAGTGAGGTGGGATTTCTTATACTACAAACTCAAAAGCATGATTTTTGAGCCATGTGCTCTGTTTTCAAATAAAAGAATGAAAATGTTTTATTTTTAAAGTGATGACTATGCCTAAATGTTTTTGTGTGCAACTTATATGTTACTTTGAATCAGACGTACTTGACCAGAAAGATAGGTCACTGAGAAGTAAAATCTAGATTAATATGTCATCAGAAATACTTCCAGATGGCTAGGGTGAGTTTCAATATTATTATTGATTCTCAATTGCGATATGATCGGGTCTCGATGTTTAATCCGAGACTAGTGCACTGTGGATGATGGTTGGGAAAGGGAAACTTGTTCCCTACTACTCATCGTGGTTCGAAAGTAGGCCTGCTTCTTTAACACAAAATGTTAAAATAGATAATGAATGCAAGAGGACAGTGAAAAGTTGAACTCAATAAATGAAATAAAAATGTTTTGGTAAGCACGGTTTGTATTTCAATAAAACCCCGTGTATTACCTGAGTGATTGGCATAGTTTATCTTATATATGTATGATTTGGCATGTGTTCGCTGGGTACGTTGTACTCAGCCCTGTGCATTATTTCTAAAATGTGCAGGTTGAGCAACAGGATGGAGCAACAGAGGTGTGAGCGGATCCAATAATAGTTTGTGGAGATCGATGGGTCCCACTAATAAATAAGATGGTATTCATAATAAATCCTGAGATGTATATCTTCATATATACATCTTCGCCATGTAATTTTCCGCTGTAATAACCTCTGAACTTTTAAACTTTCCCAGTTGAGATGTTGCATCTATTGAATACTCTAAACCTTTTCTGACATGATTAGATTTGATATACCTATCTTTCATACTTTATCTAATTATCTGTTCATGCTTGATATTTGTTGAGAGTAAGAGATGAATAATCGAACTTGCGGTTCTTTCTTCCGGTTATTCATCATGTCGCATCCCCTAAAATCCGGAAAAGCAAATGGGGGCGTGACAAGGGAAAGAATAACTAACTCCTATTAAATGAATATTCACGCTTGAAAATAAAATCTAAAATATTTGATATGTAAATAAATCTGAAATAAATTAAAATCCCTAAAAATAAGGGATTGATAAGATTAAATATTGCCAGTGTATTATGGATTATCTTCGGAGTATTATCAATTCAGGGCCGAAAGATAGTTTAATTATCAATTCAAGACCCAAAAGATTAATTCTCAATCCAATACCCGAAAAATTACAAAAGTTATCAAATTAGGACCGTTCTAATTAGGACCTCATATCAGGTCCTAGATTGATAATAGTATGATCTTTTAGGTCCTGGATTGAGAAATTATTTTTTAGGTCTTGAATCGATAATTAAACTATCTTTTGGGTCATAAATCGATAATTCTCCATTATCTTCTAATAGATTATCTACAAATCTCGTCGGACGAATATGTTAAGCATAACATCGATACACAAATGTTACGCATAACATCCGTAAACAAATGTTAAACATAACATCCCAGAAGAAACTGAGCACAAACCTTTCACTTTCAATGTCATAATTTGACCATGCTTCATGCATAAGTGCAGCACGTCTGCCTGCGATCCACCCTCTCCATTGCGGGAGATGGGTTGTGATGAATGAGGTCGTTTAGGAAGAGAGAATTCAAATTCATAGCTGCAACATGAAACGGGTTCATGCCATAGCAGTCGTGGCCTAACCCCAAAACTTTTTTGCAGCTTTCCATAATAGTTGGTCGGTGATTCCAGAGTATCCTTTTGTTGCTGCAATGTGAAGGGCAATGATTTTTGGTTGTCGAACTAGTGTATTTCAAATCAGCACTTGGATGATCTCTCGATTTCCCAACAATATTGCTATGTGTATGGAGGAGTTTTGTTTTGGATATAAGAATGAAACTCTATCAAGAAGATGTGTATCTTCATGAACACTAAATTATTAGCATGTGTGATATTAGAAATAAAGTGACAAAAGTAAAGTTATCGATCCCATAAAGTATGATATGAAAAAATAAATTGTCGCGCCCCAAACTGGGCATATGCGACGTGCGAACAATGAACTAAGGATTTTGGTGATTCAAACGATTTATATTTATTTAATAAATTGCGGAAGCAATGTAGTTTAACAATTCAAATGACTCCAAAATAACTCAAGTAGACATGCCAAGTATCATCGAAATATATAAGAGAGGGAATAATCAATACATGCCAAAAGATTTACATTTTTAATTATTAAGGTTCACATTTGAACCACCTTCTTCCCACTATGCCACAACGACGCCGCCACCGCCATCACCTTGTACCTGCATGTAGGGAAAACACGTACAGGGGCTAAGTACACGAATGTACCCAGTGATCACATTGCCCCAAAAATAAATACATACATAGTATTATAGAAAGCACCATAACACACATGCATAACACAAGGATTTTAGAAAAGGAACTTGTGCATGCACAAAACAATTTGCCTCACATGGGAGCTCCCAACTCATTTATGTGGCACCAATCACAATCATCATATCATCACATTCTCATCACTTCATCATCGTATTTTCATAATTTCATCATCATATTATTCACAAATGGGGTAAGATGGGAGTGGCCACTCGCCATCCACCCGGTAAGGGGATCCGATTCCTTACCCAACCGGTAGGCTTTCACATAACCTTCAGGCTAATGCATTAGTCTTACACATAAACCACGGGGGCTGCAAATCCCTGATCCAGCACATCTTCCTATATCCTTCACAAAACAAGGGAGAGTGAACTCAACCCAAATCCAATTAACCATTCATCATCATCAACATCACCAATAACAATTGTAAAGGTGCCAAAACATTTATACGGTGCTCCATACTTTAAAAACAAAACATTTCATTTTCATTTAAAAACATTTGCAAAAATCATTTTGTAGGATAAAGTAGTGCCCACCTTAGTGTGATGATGTGATCGATTCACTTTGTTCCGCTAGTGGATGCTCTCTTTTCCAATTCAACAACACCTACATTCAAATATTGAGTTTCTCGGTGTTTATTTTAATTCATGCTTCTCATAGCTCATTTAACATGCTTCATAAACTTACGCTACACTTATGCTCGATTTATACTTCATCAATCATGCTCAATTTAATGCAAATACTTGCATTTCACTTGCATACTATATCTTAATTCATGCTACGCGAGCTCTCATACTTGCACATGTGTCAACAATACATTTCATGTCTTTCTTATCAAGCTAACATGCTCAATCCATCATACATCAATTCATAATGTTGCTTGGCATTCTCATGCAAAAGAGTCCCAAGTAAAAGAGACTCTCTAACTAATCTAAGGTCCTAGTACTTTGGATGCAAATAGTTATGTAAAGTGCTTTAGAAACATTCTTTAAGTTGAAAACATGTTTGTTTAGCTTTGAAAACAATTAGATGCATATTAAAAGGGTTTTATGTTCCTAACTTGAAAAGAATTCCTAGTAATGCTTCCTTGAAAAATGTTGTTTTCAAAACAATGCCATTCAAAATTTACAAAGGATTTAAATGTGAAATTCGACATGCATAAACTAGAATTTTAAAATAACATGCTCCGATTGACGGTTCGTTAAAATCATTTTTCACTTGAAAGTTATAGGCTTGGGGAGATTGAATTTCCTCGAGGGTTTCCTACGGGTTTGAAAACAGGGCGAGGCTTTGAAAATTTATTATGGACATAATACAAGTGATAATGACATGGAAATTTACATTCTAACTACGAAAATGTTTCGATCACTTAAAAAATAAATTTTGAGAATCTTCTAAAGTGTCAAAGTGTAATTTCAAAATTATTTTACAAAATGCGACACAAGAAGATACACTTTCTTGCAGGGTGCATAACTCACGAACCACACATTATTTTTGCATAAAACCAAAACCAAACTTTCACCAACACACCCAGGTATATCGAATTACAAAACCAGCCCAATCCAAGACCATTTGATAGATCTAACACCAGAGACATTCGAAGGTATGAGTGATCAATTAATAAACACGAACAATAAATGGGTACTATGTATGAAGACATAGCCCTTTGAGCCTCGATACCAAATGACAACCAATAAATTAGATTAACCAAGATCTCAAGGAACATGCCATGAGAATTCTAATTTAAATCATGCCAAGGACTTAAGTAGATCATGCCATTTAGAACAATTGAACAAGGAGTAATCACAAGAGGATATAATTCAAACTTACAATCATTCGACTCCAAGGAGGGTTCATGAATAAACATAGATTAGACTTACAAAATATTTTACTCCAAGTAATGCAAATAGACATGTAACGCCCCCAACTGACCTTCCCAATTTGGGGTCGCGTTACATTGATGTTTCAGGTTTTCACAACATATTTCTCAAATAGTAAAGTGGAAGATTTGAATAATAAGGAAAGATAAATGAATTCATCAGAAATCGTACTTCGAGTCAAGGTTTAAGAACAGTATTCAAAACATATAAGCAATTCAGGCTGGGAAGGAAAATTCAGAGAGTGTAGCAACGTGTGTGTAGCGTGGCGGAGATATGCATATGAAGATGCATATCTCAGGATC
>JAPKLW010001914.1:640-22114 GCA_026898455.1 Plectranthus barbatus | reverse complement strand
AGGAGCTCACAAGGTTCATTATGCTAAACCCTGCAGGTTGAATTATTTAATTCAGGCATAAGTGAAAAGGAGTGAGTTGTATTACTCCGGAAATAAGAGATTAATTAATTATGGCTGATTGTCATAAGCCAAATTAATTAATGAATGTCTAAAACCTTAAATATGTGGATCATGTTAGTTTGGTGCAACCCGTTCCTAATAACGTGGTAATAAAGGGGCGAGTCAACATTGTTACCGTGGTGAAGGTTAAAACAATGTTTTATTAATTAATTATGTTCTGGGTTGAACAAGGAAGAATTAATTAATAAAGAGGGCCCACTTTATTATTTGCATCTGGTCCCTGGTCTGGCCCATGAACTGCTCAAGCCCATTAGGGTTAGGGTTTCTCAAAACCCTAACACTATATAAAGGCCTTCTCTCTATCAGATCATTAAGAATTAGGGTTTTCAGTATATTGAGAGAGAACGGCGGCGCGGCTGATCCGGTGGGAGAAATTGATCGTCTTCTCCAGATCTCGGATCCAACTTGATAGATAATCCTCACCAGATTTCCAAGGAGCAAAGGAACAGATCAGAAGATCAGATCTGTAGGAACAACTCTTCATCGCCGGTGTTCAGATTCAGATCCAGATCTATTTCATCGTTATTGGCTCCGATCTAGATCTGTAGGTCAAACAGTGAAATCAGGTATTCTCTAAATCCATCATCTGCAATTAATTTTGTAGGAGCATGCATAGGTTCGCATGGTTTATTTGATTGAAATTTATTCTTGATACCCTAAGAACGACCCTTGGCAAGAAATTCATTAATGGCAACTCGTGTTGTCCATCGTAGACTCAAACCCTACAAGGATAGCGGAGGATGGACTCCTTGCTCATCTCAGCTGCAAAATCAGAGAAAGATCCTCCCGCATTTCTTGCCAGTGCTGCTGGATTACCTTTGCCAATGACAACGCCAGCAGACCTTCGTATACAAGCTGCTGAAAGCCAGCATGAGGGAAGTAGAAAGCAGGTCAATATATCAAACCCGCTTCCCTCAATGCACAGGCTGCAGCTAGATGAAGATGAAGACCAAAAGGAGCCTAGTATAGACTTGTAATAGTTATGTATAGGTTTCTTAGAGTTAGTTTATCCCTGTACTTGTAATCAAAATTTTAAAGGATAAACTGACTTGTTGATGACAATCTCTTTTTGTCCAACAAAGGTCTTCGTTCTTCATAAGCTGAAATTACACACTTCAGTGTAATCAACAGGCTTCTTGCTCTCTTGCATACTTAAGATTTAATTGCTCTAAACTTACTTGAAATATTAATCGAGCAATATTTCTCAAAAATTTATAAGGAGAAGATGTTAAGTAGAAAGATGAATTTGAGGGGGAATCTTTCTGAGTTTATAGACTGAAAGTCATACTTGTAAAAACTCTAAAGTTCTTCGCTCCGCATCAACTTAGGTTAGAGATGGCTTTGACCACACCAAAAAGGGGGAAATAGTTAGGAAATTTGATAGAAATATCCTTCATTTATTTTATGTTTTGGTGGGTCAAAGATTGTAAAAGTCATCTTAGTTAGTCTTCAGCTTAGGTGCAAAATGTAAAGTCCTGTATAGGTTCTTTAGCGAGTTATAAGCTGACACTAATGTTGGAAACTAGACTAGTCAAAAAGGTCTAGTATGCGCGGAAGACTCAA
The DNA here is from genome assembly GCA_026898455.1 of Plectranthus barbatus. Lineage (NCBI taxonomy): Eukaryota > Viridiplantae > Streptophyta > Magnoliopsida > Lamiales > Lamiaceae > Plectranthus > Plectranthus barbatus. The sequence continues at coordinate 20,431 of JAPKLW010001914.1, read as the reverse complement.
CAGGCCAGAAGAACGCAGTACGCATGACAAGCCTGGAAGAAAAAGAGTCTAAGCGGAGTATGGATTTCATCAGTACGAATCCAGTATAGTATGGTACAATCACATTAACCATACTAAGCAGCATGAGACCAAGTATACTTCAAGAGATGACATCATCAGCACGGAGTTGCAAGTATGACAACACCAGCATAGACTTTCCAGTCTAGGTCCCAACATATGAGGAAGAGAGGAACCGAAAGAAGAACAAACTTTAAGGATTGGAGAAGCCTTAAAGTCTGCAAGCACGAAACTTTAAGTTTCGCTACCTAGGATACTCAGTCCGGGATTCCTCATACTGGTAAAATACTGCCGTTCTGACAAAAGACGAGTCGTCGCTGTCAAAGTCAGAAAAAGGTGAAAAGGTGTAGAACCTCTACAAAAAGTACACCTACTCGCCGAACGATGCAACCAATAGAGACACCCGATTGGACATCTTCCATTTTGTCTCTAACGGGTCTTAAATTCAAACCTTCAACATCTCGGGTATAAATACCAGAGAAATCAATGAAGAAGAAGGTTACAGACACGAATATTCATACAAAACTACAAAGCAAGAAGGTTACATACACGAATATTCATACAAGACTACAGAAGCAAGAAAGCTACATATACGAATATTCATACAAGATTACAAAAGCGATCTAAGAGTTCTCAGTTCATCAAGTTTTGTAATCTTCCACCGAAAGTTTTAAGCTTAACAGGGTGAGCTTACTTTCGAGGCTATTCAGCTTTTCGTGTGTCACCTAGTGAACACGAGACTCAGAATCTCTGCATTCTTGAGTTACCATTTGGTAGTTTTTCTCTCCAAGAAAAACTACAACAGTCAAGTACATCTTGTACTCCAACTCTTACGGGCAACCTGCCGCAGAAGAGATAGTTCTCAGGGGAACTATAAACACCCCATTCCGACTACAAGGAGGCTGAGTGGTGCGCCCACACTCTGAGGAGCTGCGAAGCGAGGAACCAAGCAAGGACCAGTCGAATGCGCTTGTGGATCGGTGGACGGGGCATTCACCGACAAACAATAGATCGTAGGAGCACCTTTAAACGTTCTAAGCTTAGTGTATTACCAGACCAAGTGTCTGAAGAGTGGACGTTGGACGGTTTAGTCCGAACCACTATAAGCCAATTTTTCGTTTACTGCTTTATTTCTTTATTCGTCAGTATAGCTTTATCTTGTTTTGAAACCCAACACTCAAGAGTTGGAGTATATTCTGAATACTGACAGTCAAGCTAAAGTAAACGTCACGTACTTAAGTGTTTTGAACAGACCAAGGTAACTCATCACTCTCAGCTTGGGTAAGTACAAGATATCGAACAGAACAAAATTTTCCGCTGCACATTTACATTATACTCTGATAAACCGGGACCAACAGGTCATATATTTGCATAGTGTAGAGTACCTTATTTATTTAATTGAAAAAGTAGATAATTTGTACTAAACTTAGAATAATATGCATAATTTAGACTGTATTTATACATGGAAAAATGTTCAATTATATCCCAAATTATGCGCTTTTCACAAATTTATCTCAAACTATTTAAATATTTAAATAAATACCAAACTATTTAAAATTATGCAATTATATTTCAAACTATTTTTTCCGACCAACGAAAAGCTCATTGTATTGTCGGAAGTCCAAATCCGACAATATAATGAGCTATCATACTGAACATTTAAATTTAGAAATTTAATTTGTTGTCTTGAATTTTCGATAATACAATCAATTTTTCTTTATTCGAAAAATTAATTTAATATATACTAGCATAATTTTAAATAATTAATGTATTTATTTAAATATTCAAATAATTTAACATAAATTTTAAAAAATATTTATAGTTCTTAATATAATAGAATATTTTCAATTTTATATTTAACTTTTATTAAACACTAAGTGTTTCGTCATTTTCCTTTACCCAAGTAAAAGCTGCAATGGTGGCAGAATATCCCCACTCATATATATATTTTTCTTAAATATCTTTTTTCCTCTAAAAATAGGACTGTTTTTCATGGTTTTCTTTCAATATATTATTTTAGGGTAATTCTAAACACAGTTAAATTTTTGCTAAATATAGTCTCTTTAAAAAAATAAAATTTTAAATTATGATATAAAATTACAATTTTATCCCTTAACTTTGACTTATAATTTTACTTAACATAATAAAATCAAATCCAAACGTGTAGCCCCATTTCCATCTACATGTATATGAAATAAAAATCAAAATCCATCAAAAGCAGGAATGTATAAATAGATTTAGGATTATCTTTACAAAAATTAAAACTCCAAACTACAAAATTAAACCCAACAGAGGATGTTTTATTAACGCAGCCAACCCTCGTATGAGGATATTACCTTGAAGATTCAATCCTACTTCAAATATATTCTCGGCTACTCTCCTTTTCATTCTTGCTATGCTTATCGTCACCGCGGCCGTTGCCATGGTCGCTCCTCTTACAAAATTCAGATAGAGTTTTTAATTTCCCTTCTTTTCCCCGCATAAATGCAGAGCTGATTAAGGTGGTGTGTTGTATGTTATTAGCCTCTCATGTTTATTTGAGGCGTATAAAGTAGTTCAAAAAATATGGAAATTAAATTTAAAATTGTCCCTCATGGCGTGTTGATGTTGGGTACGAGCATCCTTGTTGAACATAAACAAGGTAGAAGTTATTTCATGCCGCCATGAACATCTAGAAATGAGTGCATCGGCGATCTGCAGTGCATCATGGCACGTTGGTTTAATTTTAATTTTAGATTGGGGTTTTGATTTTCACAAATGGGCTATATGTTTTAAATTAGGGACAAAGGTAAAATTGTAATATAATATTTTACTTTAAATTTTATTTTTTAGAAAGGTTAAATTTAGCAAAGATGTGGCTGCATTTAGAATCACCCATTACTTTACTTATTACTAGATTTATAATTTATTTCATAAATTATTATATACAATATATTTTTTGAGTCTTAGTAACTATTGTTAGTTGTTAATGTGGATTTTGCAGAGGTTACGAATAATGCTTGAGTGCCCATTGATGTTTTCTATAGAAGTCTGAGTGTGTGTGATAGTGAGTTGGGATGGGGAAAAATTCTGTAATATCAAAATATCAGACATATTATATCGAAAAACTACCAAAATTATTGAATTTTAGGTATACCGTAATTTTTGATAAGGTATCATACCGTACCGAAAATTTTTTGTACGATTGTAGTATGACCATCCTAATATTGAAAGTATATCGGCATATACCGTACCGAAAATATAATAATATTTTTTGTTTTAATTTTTATTTTAAAACAATAAATTAAAAATAATATCATATAGATTCAATAAAATCATATCTTCTCTTTTCACCTAACAATATTATTGATATAAACATATTTCTTGAATAAATATCGACAGAAAAAATCATAAAAATCAAAGTATATCAAAAATTTTCGGTTTGTTAACAGTATACCGAAATAATGAAAACATAAATGGTATATAAATTATGTCATACAAAAATCATATTAAATCATTTCAAAAATTCGATCTGCCGAAGTAATGGTATATAAATTATCACATAACGAAATCATACAAAAAATTCAGTTTACCGAACTAAGGAATACCGAAAACTTTGGTACGGTAACGGTATGAGTTTTTCTCATATCACAAATTTCAGTAAGGTAACCATCCCAAACAGTGAGAGGTCATGAGTGGCAGGGGTTTTCTTGGTAAGCTTCCTTTTCTTTCAAGTAGAGGGAAGCTTCATGGCTGCTTCTTATTGCTTATAACTTATAAGTGGTGGCTAAGGAATTTTGATTTGGGCCGAAGAAAAGCTTAACATCATATCTTCTTCAAAGTGATAGGCCGACAAGAATCTGATCTACACGTCAAATTTGATCTTGTATGCAACTTTAAATAAATTAAATTATTCGAATTCTGATTTAATAAAATCGTATTCAACCTCAACTTCGTTTGGTAAAATTTATCAACAAAATGAATTAATAACTAAAGAAGAATGGCTGGAGCAGCAGAAGGGAGGCAACTTTAAGATGCTACAGTAAGAGGAGATGTAATAGCATTCCAACAACTACTCCAACCAGATCCACATCTTCTTGATATAGTTTCATATACATGTTCAAGAAATCTCCTTCACATAGCGACAATGAGGGGACACGAAGCCATTGTCGACATACTGTTGAACATTAATCCGCAGCTAGCTCGAGATCTTGACTCCCAAAAATCGTCGGCGCTCCACTTTGCAGCAGCACAAGGGAACCTTCAAATCGCCAAAAAACTACTAACAACAGCCCCTGAGATGTGCTGGTCACGCGACTGCCAAGGTATGAACCCGATTCATATTGCAGCCGTGAAAGGGCAAGTTGAGATGGTACGGGAGCTGCTTCAACAGGATTATCTTCCTGCTGCTCTAGAGAGGGCCAATCGCGGGCAGACAGTGCTGCACCTGTGTGTGAAGCATGGCCAGTTAGAGTCGCTAAAGGTTTTGGTGCAGATGTTGGGTGAGTTTCTTTGTGCAAAGGATGATGATGGGGAGACAGTGTTGCATTGGGCTGTTAGATGCAAGCAAGTTGAGGTAACTCTAACTCTCAAATTAAAGTTTATGATGTTAAAAAGGAATAAAACTAATTCAACACAATCTCAGATCATACAATACTTGGTGGAGAACACCGAAATAGAAAAGCAGTGGACGACTTCGATGGTTGAAACAGCGCTGGATATCTTGAAAGAGAGCCCTCAAGATATATCTTATTTACCCATGAGAGACCTTCTGGAAAGTAGGTTGTTACGCGTATGGATCGGATTCATCTTCTTCAAGAAGATGAGCAACTCCATAATGACGGTGATGATCCTGATAGCCTCCATGGCATTCGCCGCCATCATCAGCCCCCCTGGCGGCGTTTGGCAGGACAACTCATCGCAACACAGAGCTAGCGAAGCTGTAATGGCGTACAATCATCCCAGTCTATACAATTCCTTTGTCCAATCTAACTCGATGGCTTTCGTCTCGTCTTTCATCACGATATTTCTCACAGCCACTAGACTGGCGATGAAAACCCCAATCCTCTCGGCGTTAGTCGTCTACTCTATGGCGGTTTCGCTTGTTTGCATCTCTTGTAGTTATGGAGCTTCAATGGCAGCGATGACTCCCCATCCCAAAAAAGAATTCGCTTCCCTTGTTTACCTCATATTTTCGACTGTGTCCATGTTCCTCGCGGGATTATTACTACTTCAGGTTGTTTTATCGTTTTTGAACAGGCGTTGGGAGATTCTAAGATGGTTTAAAACTTGTGGTTTGTAATAGGTTACTAGTATTACACCTGTGTGTTCAGTGGCGGATTCAGAATCTGAGTGTCGTAGGGGCTGAGTGTCAACAGAAAAATTTGAGGTTCGACTAGTTTGAGCTCAAATTTTCAACCTCGTTAAGCTCTACTCGGCTCGATCAAGCTTAATTTTTAAATTTTAATAAAAAAATAATTATTTTCATAATTAATTAATAAATCTAGGCATAAAAATTTAAATTTTTATTAAATTCATGAAAGCATGTGAGCATAGCTCGAACCCAAGCTCGATTCGGGCTCAAACTCAACAACTACTCTAGTAGCTAAAGCTCGACACGATTAATATGAAGTCAAATTTGAGTTTTTTTCGAATGATCCCGAGTAGCTTTCGAGCGGGCCTAACTCATGCTCATTTCTAATCACAGAAATGGACCTTTTGACATAAGCCATTGTGATCGGTAATAATTTTTTCAATGCACCTTTTTTCCTAAACAATGACCAAATATTTCGATATAATGAATTGTGTAATGACAATTGAAATATATATACAAGTTCATAAAATAAATTAACAATTACAATTTTACAATAATCAGCAATTACATTTTAATTTGCAATCTACAACAAAATTACAAACAAATAATAATTAATAATTACAATTCATATCATTAATCATTACAATTTGCAAGAAATGTACAAAATAATCAATATTTATATGCACAACAATACAAATTGATAATAGGAATTTGAGATTTTAATAATAATAATCATCACAATTTATAAATTACCTCATCATTGATAATGTTTAATAATGTTAGAAGTAGAGATAAAGTGTCAATGTATAATTTAAAGGAACAAAAGATTTTTATTATTGAATTGCAACATAAGAAACAGCGCACGAATACTTTCTTGGGTATTATTTCGTTTAAATCATATCTTTACCTTCTAAATTGACTTTCACAATTTTGAAATAAAATTGGGCCAGCCCAAACAAATTCTTTATCATTAGTAATGTCTGTGGGGTCGATCTATAAATATTTTAAGCAATCTATAAATCTTTATAATGCATATAATTAAAGAAAAAATTGTTATGCGGTCGGCAGTGGCGGATCCAGAAATTTTGCTCGAGGGGGGCTGAATTTTTTTTTTTCGCCTTCACCTTAACTTCAATCATTTTATATCATCTTTTTCCTTATTTTAATTCATTTTTTCTTCTATAAGAGGGGGGCTAAACCATAAAAAATTGGATCATAATACTAAAAAAATGGGATCATGATACTGAAAAACGAAAAACAATTCGGGCTAGGGGGGCTGGAGCACCCCCTAGCCCCTACATAGATCCGCCTCTGGCGGTCGGGCACCCCTAGCCCAGGGGTGGTGCCGCCCCTTTTGTGCATTGTATCGAAGTATTATCTTTTAAGTTTAATAAAAAAAAACATAAGAATATTAAACAATATTACATATGATTATGTAAGTTAATGTGCAATAATCTCAAATAAGTGTAAATACCTTATATATAATATTTGTGGACATAAAAATGCTCCATAATTAAAATGAAATTTACATTCTAAATTTCGATAACTTTATTAAACAACAAGAGTCATGAAAATAGGGTTTTCTTAGTCAAAATTCAAATTTTCACAACAATTAATTTCGCTAAAATTTGAGCGCAGTCGTTAGAACGAGCGGTTTTAATTTTTGCATTCATTAAACAATTAGTACTTTTCAGTTTAAATATATATATATATATAGAGATTCCTTATATTTATTTATTTGCGAAAGAAATAAATTAAATGTAAGTCTTTACAAAGAAATAAATTTTTACAAACATATAAGAATTAGTTTCAAGACTTAAACAATTATGTTGATTATTTTGGAATCGATAATTTTTAATAAAAATATGTTTTTTATATATTTTGGCAGGAAGAATTATACTATTTTCTAGATGTTTTATCAAGATCTGTATATTAACCCATGGATCTCAATGTGGAAATTACTACGTTCAAATCCTTGTTCGTACGTTTGGCTTCGTGTCTTACGTTGGGGATTACATTAATTCACCTCAAATACTGTTATAATAAAGAAAATGCCAATTATTTTATAAAGGGTTAATTACAATTTAATTCCTAATGTTTGCTCATTTTTGCAAAATAACCTAACGTTTATAAAATTGCAATTTAATTCCTAACATTAATGTTAGGAAATAAATTACAAAAATTGAAACATTAAGACCTATAATGTAATTTTATATCTTGACTTTTAATATTTATCTTGGCAAAAAAATAAAAAAATAAATATTAGGAGTTAAATGTAAAGCCCGCGAAAATTCGACCCTTTTTGACAAGAATAAACCTCGATAGCAAAGACAAGAAGAGATATCCTATTTAATTAATTACTATTATCTCAAATGGAACATTAGGATTTCTCTCGCGATTATTAATTAAATCGCATGCGATTACAAGGAATTTATCGAGCAGAAATTAAATAATATTCTCTCACTATTTCCGGTCGTTTAGTTATTTAAATATTATATTGAGATTCAAATTCTCAATTTTGGTAATTAATTAGTTGGGAAGAATTATGGGAATATATATATATATATATATATATATATATATATATATATATATATATTGTGGAGATGTTGCAACTAATCATCGATGAATTAATTCCGATGGGAAATACCGGAATGAATTTCTTGGCTCCGATATTTATTTAATTTCGGCCCTCTTGAATTATTTGGCTAAGAATTGTAATTAATTTAATTGATTATTTTGGAATGGAATCATTTAATTAAATTGGGACTTACAACCCAAGGTAGGAAATAAATAAATTAAAGAGTCTAAGTAAATAAAAGGAAAAATAGGAAATTACCATCCTAGAATTTATGAAAGGCATGAATTATATTTTAAGGGAGGACAACTTAATAAATATCAATTTAAACAAAATAAATAGAATATCCTACCCTAATTTATATTACAAAATTCTTTTTTCCCCATTTATTCCATCCCTCTCTCTCTCGATCGACTCTCTCTCTCCCCCTTTCTTCTTCCACTTTTCCCCTCAAACACCATTGTAGAACCCTCCAATTACAGCCCCTTCTCTCTACCTCCTCCCCTCACCAAAACGCCCAAAACCCTTCATTGATTGCATATTTGGAATCCCCTCACCTTCCTCTATCTATTGGTACCAAAAGCCCTCTCATCTAAGACACATTGAAATCAACCACCACCTCGAATCGGGCTAGAGTTTGAAGATTTGGAAGCTACGCAAGAAGAGGAGCCCAAATATACAAAAAGTCGAGCTAGGCGAGGGCCACAGAGCCGATTCTCAACCCTTGCCAAAATCTGAAATTTTCCTCTTCAAGTAACCCCTTTCCTATCTTTCATTTAGTGGCTTTAAGATGTTTGTGAGCTTTCATGTAAGATCAAGAAGCCCCCTTTCGAATTTGAAGTCTTTTGTTTGAAATTTGGCAAAGATATGGTTGTGATTGATATATGTGTATGTTTGGTAGTGCTAGAGCTTGATTAAGCCTTTAGATGATTGATCTAGGTTGAGATATATGCATACACATGATTATGTTATGATTTCCGAAGCATGTTGGGGTCTGATTTTGGTATTATTAAGTGTATAGGAGAAATTAAAAACGAATATGAGTATTTGGGGTGAAGTATGTGAGATCTGGAAAAAATTACCCTGCTCTGCCGTGTCTGTTCGTGTTCGGAAGAGGTATCAAACGACCTTTTAATGCCCTGAAATTCAATTATGTAATACTACATTGAGTTAGCAAGATGTAGGATTTGGAATTTCTTAAAAAGGTTGCGTGGTTTGCGAGTTATGTCCCCTGCATTTTTGTGTGACAAATCTGTGGCAGAATTGATTTAGGTGCTTAGGAAAAATACATAACCCTTGTAAAAATAATTCTAATAAATATAGAAAATTTTTAGACTTTGTGTTAATTACGAATGTCAAGTTTCATCCCTGTATCTAACTCGTTGAATAAATGAAAAATATGGGAATACACGTTTTAGTTTTGGTTATACCCGATACTTTGAAAAAATTTGCAGAACTGCACCCCTGTCTTCCTTTGTATTTTAGGTCTGTCAAATGACTTCCAATTAAGCTGAAATTTAAATATCTTTTATTTTAATGTGTTATAAATGTTTTGACTTTGGTTTGATATTAAAATGTTAAGTGGTTCGAAAGTTATGCACTCTGTAAACTTATGTGTCATTTTGTGTTGCATTTTAAAAATGGTTTTTGAAACTGCATTTAAACATCTTAAAAAATTCTCAAAATTTATGTATAGGTTTTAGAAACATCATAGAGTCTGCACATAAATTTTTAAGTCATTATCATGTGTATTTTAGCCACAGAAAATTTTTAAAGTTGCACCCTGTTTTCAAACCCGTAGGTAAAATGCCCAGGGAATCCAATCTCCCCCTGCCCGTAACTTTTAAAGAAAATTGATTTTTGCGAACCGTCGATTGGAGCATGTCTATTTTAAAATCTAATTTTTATAAAATTAAAATCAGCCTCACTAGATGTCTAGATTATTTTTGATGTTACTTTGAAATTGGACTAGTTAACTAGGCAAAACTCACATTTTGAGACTTAGAATAATTTGGGTTAATTCTCAGATTTCACTAGAAATTTCTAAGGCCTAAATACATAATCGGTTCACCTAGATAACTAAAGATAATTGATTTAGATTAATAATAAGGTGTTAATTAGATCACTAATTCTTTTTCATTAATTAATAATTAACATAGTAACTTAGATTGAACTTATTCCCTAGACTAATAAGTTAATTAAGTAATTAATATTTTTCTAATAATTAGAGCCTAGAATTTCATAATCTTATTTGATAATAATTTGAATTGCATAATTTGTAATGGAGTAATTAATTGAATTTATTTGATTAAATAATTTAGATAATTGTTTGAGTTGAAGACATTATAGTAATTTATTTTAAAACCTTAATTAGGTACTTTAATTGCCGAGAAGGAAGCATCGACTAGTGGGACTAAGTAATTGAACTCATCGAACTATTTAAGGTGGGCACTACTTTATCCTATTTTTCTTTTGGTTTCCCTTTCAAAATGATTTACAAATTGATAATAAATGTTTTTGTTTTTAAAGAAAGCATGATACACCGCAAAAATATTTTGGCACCGTATGATTGTTTGATTGTTGTGATGGTATGAATTGGTGGCTTTGAATTGGTGGTTGATGAATGATGATCCACTTTGGAGATGTGCTGGATCGGGGAGTGGCTACCCCCGTGGTATTGTAAGCCTAATGCATTAGCCCGGATAGTAATAAGACTACTGGTTGGGTAAGGGTGATGAAACCTTACCGGGTAGATAGCGAGTGGCCACTCCTATCTTACCCCGTTTATTTATGTGGATCATGTTGAATATGAAATGTGATGATGAATATGATGTGTTGATGATGTTGATGGAAACCGATTATGTGGTGCCTAATTCGAGTGGAAGCTTCCATGTGAGGAAAAATATTTTGTGCATATACATGATGATTTCAACAAAAACTTGTATTATGCATGAGTGTGCGGTGTTATCATGATATATGTATGTAATCGGTTTTTGGGACACCGTGAACACTGGGTACGCGGAGTACTCAGCCCCTATGTGTGTTTTTCCCCCACATGCAGGTAACAGGTGACGAGGTGGCGGTGGCGTTGTGGTGAAGGGGGATGGTCGTGAAGATGAATTTAAAGTCATACTAGAAGATGTAAAGTTATTTTTGAGAACTCACTATTTGTTGTCATTGAATTTGGATTTTTAAGGCATGTCTTGTTGTAATTTCCTCATTTTTGTATTTATTGAGCTAAGTCAAGTGTTGTCTTCCATTTTCCTATTCTCTTGATAACTTAGGGTCCTTATTGAGTTGAATATATATTTATTCCTAGCATGCTCTACGTGAACTTGTTGATTGTCCGGTACATGAGCTACGGGCTATGTCGTCATACATAGACCCAACTTGTTTGTCTCATTTCGAACTTGTATATATATTGTTCCAAGTTGTACTTGGCGTAAGACCCGCGTGGAGGTCATTATTTGAAACTAGTTGATTTTTTTTCCCTTTTGAGCATGTACATGTCTTATTGTCTTCCACGTGTTCTATTGAATGATTCATTTTGATTTCGTTATGCTTCAACTATTATTCATGTAAGGATATGTTCACTTCAAAATCAATGAAGCATACTTAAAGCGTATTAAATTATTTCCACTCAATTGCTTCCGCCGTTTAATTCATTATCCACGTTGATTTTGATTTATTTCTAAACTATTTCAACTTTATCATTTTCATAACATTTTAAATTGTTTAAAACCCTTAGCGTGCATTGTCCGCACGTGGGACTGTCGTATAGGCCCGGTTTGGGGGCACGATAGAAGGTGGTATTAGAGCATATGTTTAATGGCTCGGTACCGGAACCTCATCGTACTCGAGGTTTCCAATTTGATTGCATGTCTACTTGCTATTCCATGCTTTTTTGTTGCTTGCCTTTTTCTTGGAATAAATTGTTGAACTAAGCATGCTCATTTGACTTGACCCTTATTTTATTTCTTGATTGTATACTTGTCATTCATAAACAAGCATGCCTACTGCTATTTCAAGTATTCTTGACCATTGTTCTCTACTAGGAATAATTGCGAAAAACAAGCATGCATACTTGTGTCTTCTCTTAATTTGTTCTTGATTGCTAGCATACCTCCTTTCATTCAAAGTGTGCATAATTGTACCACATCCTCCTTGTCGTAAATCGTCTTCTTTGATCAAGCATGCATAATTATTCCTCTACCTTTACCTCTTGATTGTCGATTTGATTTCTCATTTAAGCATGCACAATTGTATTGCATCTCTTTGTTGTAATTCGTCCTCTTATGATTGAGCATGTGTAATTAACCTTCTTCAATTGTTCTTAATTACCGAATTGTTCCTCCTTTCAATTATGCTTAATTATAAATTATTGTTCTTGTTGTTGACTTGACTTCCCAAAGTAAGCATACCTATTTGTAAACCGTATTTGCTTGTCTCTTTTGCTTACCAAAATATTTTCCTTGATCCATCGTGTAAATTGAACCATATCTTTTGTTGCATCTCAATTTAGACTTATTTCTTTGACCTAGCATGCTATCAATTGTCTATTCGAACCTCTTTGACACTTCGAAATGGAAAGTGTTGCTTCAACGTCATGTCGAGTTTCGAATCATGCTATTATTCGAGAACATGCTTAGTCTTTTGTAAATGAGGTCCTCTATTTGAAAATCCTAGCATGTCACGATTGAGTTCTTTATTCTTTGGGATCACATCTTATGCCCTTTTTGAATCTTAATTCCTTCGTTTGAACTACTAGCATGCCTATTTGATAAATTCTTAAATGCATTCGAGGTTTGCTTCGTGCTACCAGAAATGCTATGTTTGAGTTATTTGGCTATTTGAGCTTCCCTCTATGAATATTTGGAATATTGGTAACGATAAGTCCGACATCCCCCACAACGCCCCACACCGTCACTGTTACAAAGGTACGCTCTTGAAAATGTTGAACTTTTAAAATTTATTGAGAGCATACAATGAATTAAATGATTACTATGAAGCGGAATGCATAACATGAGAAAACTATGAAAGCATGTGAAGAGAAATGCAATGTATGAGATAAAACATGATGATTGTGATAGCTACGAGGCATGATATCCGAATATTGATAAGTATATGATGAGAATTACGAAAAGCATGAGATATGTTATAAATTGTGAAGCATGATGATGCAAAATTAAATGAATGAAGTCATGAAAATAATGAATTGAGCTCAATGAAGTAAATGAGCGTAATGTATGATATGAAATGAGAAATAGGGAAATGTGATAATATGCATTGCATGTATGTATTGATTGAATTATTGAAGTAGTATTATGCATGATGAGATACGAAAAACCCAAACGGGAACATTTATGAGCATATGTGAAATGCATGAGGATATATGTTATATTTGATGATTGGTTGTTTTACGAAAATGTTGACGAATTGATGATTATTTGAGTAGTGATAGATAGCGGTTAGAATAGTACTATTATGTGTAGATATTGGATTACCATAGGTTATAAATTAATAAGTAGGCTATAACATGAAAGAATTTCGTGAACTTGTCGAACGGAAAACCATAATGTATAGCAACAATTGTAATGGAAACCATAACATCGGGTGAAACACCCTTACCTTATTTATTTTGCGTAATAATATTATTTACTTGTTATATTATGCGATGAACTAACCTCGAGAAGACCTTTTTCGTTGCAGCCATGTTTAGGAATGTTCTAAAAAGGAGAATTCAGGAAGAGAAAAATAAACAACGCACACTAAACGAGTTCTTCCACTCGGAATACAAGGTAGCGACGGATGTATTCACCATGGTGGCGTGGTTCCACGGTGATTGGATGTGTGCGACAAAAGTACGGAATCAATAACGCCCAAGCTATCCTAAGACTAATGGAGCTCCTACCCAACAATTGGCAAGCATAGGCATGGGATCGAGCAAGCAACTACTTAAGGGTTAATGTGGAAGAAAATTTGGTGGAGGCTAGGGCCGTCGCTTGGATGGATGAGATATATTTGCGAGATGTGCAATTCGAAATGCCACCACCGGGTCCATATGGCGAAGGTCCCAAACTGCCACAAGGCTACGAGGAGAATGTAGTCACCTTCATTATGGAAGGGATCCGTAAAAGACCACCCCCAAGGGTTATCAAGATGCCAAGAAGGGCAGTGAATCGAGCAAGAGGCCCCAGGGAGGTTGAAAGTGCCAATTCAACTACGGCACCACGCCCTTAATATGGGATGAGACTATTAGAAACAAAACTTGGAACCGTTACTTGACTATTTTCCCCTTTCTTGATGTAATCGAACTTAGACATTATGTACTGACTTTGCGAGACATGTTGGTGGAATTATTATGGATATTGGGTGTTGATTGACATTTGAACCATGTCGGAGCATCACGACATTAATTACAATTTGTGTTTGGAAATTCCACGCGTTATCGAATCTGCTTAGCAATCAATAACTCACTGAGACAAACACTTAGGTTTGAAAAATGTTGGTGAAATTTTGCCACTTACAGGTTCAGGTTCAAAATTATGGCGTGTCTACTTCAATTAAAGGATTGACGAAAATCACATTTTTCCCTCGTGACAGGAATGGCGACCCAAGATACGGGATCGGTGATCGCCGAATGTGCAATCGGGTCGCCGAATTTGTCACAAATTTTAATTTTGCTACGGCGCAGGATCGGCGACCAAAACACGATTTCGGCGATCGCCGAATTTGTCAACGGGTCGCTGAGTTTGTAAAATTTTCAAATCACCTTCGGCACAGAAACGGCGATCGACCTACGTAAAAGGCGATCGCCGAATCATCACCCAGGTCGCCGAATTTGTTTAACTCTGGAAAATTTTGACGATTCGAGATATTCTATTTTTGTCACCTCGACACGATATATTATACGCATTTCAAACCTCGGCAATGAACGATAGCTAATTATACAACATTTTGCGAACCACAGTACAAGAAAATTTCTGACTCAATCAAGATACAACATAAAGAATCGGAACCAGAACTAGGCACCTCAACTACCACCTCAGACCAACTGCCAAGGGAAAACTTTTCGATTGACCCAAGGAAATTGATGTCGGAAGTGATGTCGAGAACCTCATAGGTATCTGCAAGATTCCAAATATGTCTATCGTTATATTATTCGATACCGGAGCATCGCATTCTTCCATCTCAAGAGCTTGTGTAGAGCTACTCGAATTAAACACCGAAAGGGACTAAGCTAGCATAGCCTGTTGAGTATAACTAAGTACTTGATCAGAATACCGAATTAAAAGCAAGAAGGTGCTATGCGTGAATATCGATCGACACCAAGAAAGTTAAATAACGTGGGACGAAGGGACCAGAACAAATTAGCGACCACCCTATTTCCGTCAACACCAAGGAATATCGATCGACGTAGAAGACATCGTTCGACACCACTTATTTCGACCGATGCGAAATTCATTTTAAAGTACGACCATTGCTGGCGACCTCGATCGACACACAGTAAAACTTCTAAAATGAGTCAACGTGACCCTTATTTTGATCAGTGCAAGAAATCTCAAACAATGTGTGTACTTCGATCGATGTGCAAGAATATCATTTGACGTAACCAATTCGACTGATGATCTATATTCGAACAACATAGAATGGAGACTCAAGGAAGGAAATTGTAAAGTGCCTATATCTACCAATGCAATCTACTTCGGTCAATACGAAAGTATTCTAACCAAGGCGCGGCATAGCAATCGACATGATATGCAAATGCAAGGACTAGAATTCGTGAACCCTCTACTTCCTCGACGCGTCATACCTTGTTTGACACGACTAGATCGATCAGTGTATAGTACGATAATCGGCAAAGAAAATCAAAGAAATGACGAGATATTATAACTTCAGCTCCAACCGATGAGCGCAAATTGAATAACGTGTACATCATGATAAGATTGGAAACTTGTATCCTTGAAACCACACAAGACGACATAGTAAGTCCTAGTTGATTATCTCGGAAGTTCTCCGACTCGTACAATCTTCTATTATATAAATATGTTCGACATACTACAATAATGACATACGAGATGTTAACAAGTATAATCCACCTACGATGAATATTAGGCGCTATGAATAAGATAGTGTATCGAAGTGAATACGAATATTATAAATATTAGAAGGTGATGTGTACCTTCATGATGCGATATGATTGTGTGACCAAGAGTCATATTACACAAATTTATACGATGAAATATCACTGGTGAATTCCATGGGAATTTGTACTGCTAAAAGCAGATTGAAATGTAACTCAAATTGATTTGATATATGAAATTATTGGGGAATGAGTGCATGTGCACCGTGACAAATCGAGCTATCATATATTAATGAGAATTAATCATTAGATAGTGTTCAAATAGAATGAGGAAACATTATAAATTTTAGTGCGAGGAAAAGTAACGTGAATTATTTAGCTCGATTAGAACGCATACGTATGAGTATTAAAGTGAATCTCTAGTAAGCGAATTGATCTCGATATCGAGAACCAAAGGAGATTCAATTGCATGAATATTAGAAACTCGACCGCTCTAACCTGTCTAGGTGGGCGAGGTATACAAGATCGAATGAGAAAGGAGATATCTACTATTAAAGCAACGTCGCATATGAATACGAGTCCCCGAGCAATCACCAATCAGCAGCCACGACACGAGCAACGAACGAAGGATCGAACGAGAATCAATGCCATGACAGCAAGCCGGACCAGCAATCACACAGGAATCCGCCACAAGACGATCGAATGTTCTCTTCAAAGAACCGACGATTTCGAAGGATACCACGCGTGTTGCAGCAAACCACCACCATCATACGAGAGGCTATCAGAGACAAGAACCCCACAGGAAGAATGACGCTTACGATCATCGCCAAAAGAACAAAACCCCTCGCCATCACGATCCAGAACAAAGGGGAAATCGCTATACAACTACGCGCGTAACCTCAACATCGCCAAAGGAATACGATAGGATTAGGATAGTATAGACCACCCTACCAAATAGGAACGCACACACTAGAACCACTCCAGAAATCCAACTCGTCAATTGCTACAGCTAAACCAACCGCCAAGGAAGAATACTTCGCCAGAACTAGGAGTCAAGAAGAAAAGAGATCTCGCGAATCATATCGAACGCCTGCAAGTATGTCAATCCACGTCCGAGAACGTATGAGTCATCTATACAGAATGTGCAGAAATGCTCAAGATCCGGGGAGCAAGGCGAAGACAACGTGAGGAATACCATACTACCCTCGAGGAGAATGACACGTTCAGATCATCAACTACTTAGAATTTAGGTCAGACGCGACATTAATATTACAATACCCGAACTACTAGACGTTATGAAATCGATAACTACTGACACCATTTTAGGAACATACTGATCGACTTGACGTTAAACAATGAAAAATCACGGGGAAGAACAATAACGAACATGTGCCACGCCGGAAAGCCCTCAAACTCACATCGTACCGACAGGAAGAGATGAACACTCGCCGCCCTCACATCAGATTTAACAAAGAGGTTATGAAGAAAGACTGACAAGCTCACCTCAGTCGATTCAAGGGAAGATCATCACTCATAAACGCCGATCATAAGGAACAATGCGAATCAACGTCATAGAAGCAAGTATTCATTGCAAGAATAGACGATTTAATCGGGTAACTCCAGAAAGTGGGAGTATCCCCGAAAGTGATCTAAAACTAAATTATCACTGAATGAGAAATTCAGGAGCAAGATTGGAAGAAACAGGTTTCCATATCCCTATCTTGATCTACTCCCAATGAGAGGAGGATCAACTATAACACCCTCAACTCATTCAAGAGGAAATGAAAAGTGACTGTGACAAACGTCAAGTTTAGCGGGTATACATTCGATTCCAGAGAAGTATCTCCTCGATATACATCATCTTAACGAAAGAATAAATGTTGATCTTGACAAGATCCAAGCAGTCCAAGAGCGGGAAAGCACCAAGGAATCCGAATAAGAGTCCGCCAAGGACAAGGGGAGAACCTTAAGGAAAACTGTCACGAAGGTATTACTTCCGAAGGAAGTGACCTTATACCTGAGAAGGATTGCGGAAACAAGAAATCCTGCGGGTACAGGATATATATATATATATGTATATATATATATATATATATATATATATATACATGCGTGGTATGATACTTATTATGGAGGTACCAAGAAGTACTCATACATGAAACGATCCTTCTGGTAGGAAAGGACACAAAGAAATGTGACCAATCGCATAAGGAACGGACTATTTTATTGGCAAGAGAAAATGCCACCTTGACACAATGAGATAGACCACGGTCGTTGAGATATACCGAGCGACAATCAGAATAAATAACCAGAGATCTCTAAATGAACCTCCCAAGTCATAAAGGGAGAATGCCAACATTCGAGAAACTATAGATAAAGGGATGCAAAGCGTAAACGCTCGCTAGTGCAAAGATTGTCTATAGAACCAAGGAATTGGCACAGATCCATGCACAAAAGCGGCCTAATGCGTGAGAAGTCGAACCTTGCTACTTTTGGCAAGAGTGTCGCAACGCGTCCCAACTCTGAATCAGAGTGGCGTAGCGGAAGCACGGAGGACCCTAACCCACGGGTCCAGGTGCGAAAGACAACCCCATATGTGGAATGATGAGCTACAACGTGTTTGGCAAGAGCTCCGAGGTGAGCCCAAAACTCAAACCAAGCACGAAAGAAAATATGAGAGAAATTAAATTATAGCACGGCTACTGGTTGTTCACAATAGGATGAACACAACGGAATGGACAATGTTAGTCCTAGATAATAGGTAAGAGCCATAGTGCTAGAACGAGGTTAAACTGGGAATAAACCCGATGGTAATCGAAAGCTTGTGGCATTACTTACTAGGCAATTGAAAGAATAATACTACCTGAAATGCCACAAGGGAAGAAATGTAGACCACCATCTCGAGAAAGGAGCCGAGAGAAGAAATACACTTGACGCTGGAATGGTGAAGAACATAACCCAAAGTGACTCGATAATCCACCGAGGACAGAAGAGGCATGAAGCCGATAAAAGAAATTATAAGCCAACACTCAACCAAGTACATTGGACATGAGTAGCGGATAGAACTCCGCGAAAGAGTCACACTTAAAAAAATTGAGAATTAAGACCTTAAGGACTACTCGAGATAGTTAAAGAAAACGGTCCATGGTACTGGTCAATTTAGCTGCCACATATGTGCGATAAGCATAATGAATTTAATTAGCCTCGATCTCGCGGGTTTGCGTATGATATTAACTATGAAAGGTGATGCCAGATGATAGCACAAAACCTACGTTATACAATGACGAAGATCCTAAAGCAACTTCTGATAGAAAACTTGTGAAAGACCGTACAAAAGAAAGACCGATACTGAACGGGTCACGGTAACGCCAAATAGAGGAGTCGCGTGAGAACTTGAGAAAAGTACAAGAAACAAAGGTCGGAACTATTCCTGCAATAGCTTTCAATTTTCGAGGATGAAAATTTTTGTAAGGCGGGTAGGATGTAACACCCGCGAAAATCCGACCCTTTTTGACAAGAACAAACCTCGATACCAAAGACAAGAAGAGATATTCTATTTAATTAATTACTATTATCTCAAATGGAACATTAGGATTTCTCTCGCGATTATTAATTAAATCGCATGCGATTACAAGGAATTTATCGAGCAGAAATTAAATAATATTCTCTCCACTATTTTCGGTCGTTTAGTTATTTAAATATTATATTGAGATTCAAATTCTCAATTTTGGTAATTAATTAGTTGGGAAGAATTATGGGAATATATATATATATATATAT
>JAPKLW010001913.1:102514-126839 GCA_026898455.1 Plectranthus barbatus | reverse complement strand
CCTTGACATTGCTCAAGAATCTAATCATTGGGATACCTTCCATCCTAGGAAGCATCCAACAGTCACTTCTCTGAAAAGAGATTGACTCCGACGGGCAGTTAGCCGCAAAACCAGACAAGTTCAGAAGCGAACTCTAAAAGCTTCCCTAGCAGCAAAGGACAAGTTTTACGAAGGTGCCGCCCTTGACTTGGCCGGAGCTGTGGACTGAGAAGAACGAAGTAACGGAGGATAGCTTTGCTGTGGCCGGCTCGAAAGCTCACCGCCTACAGCAAGTGTTCGGCGAATCCTTGTATTTTGTATACTTTCTTAGTGAAATTCTTAGCGTTTCAGCTAAGGAGTGGATGTAGATCGATTAGATCGAACCACTATAAATATCGTGTCTCTTTACTGTTTTATTGGTTACTGTTTCTTGTGTGGATTTGAAACCTAGCAACCAAGTTGCTAGTGTATAACTGTAAAGAAACCCTAATCCTAGCAGAGCTAACACAATCCTTGTTAAAGAACTTAAGTGCAAGTGACGTTTATCTATTCTGCTGCATTTCGTGTGTGTTGTTTGTTTTCACCACGACGACTCTGATCTCGGGACCAAATCAAAATAACTACCGCGGAGCATATCAGCAGCACAATCAGCCCTACAATTACAATCACGCTAGGAACCACCCTGGGTTTTCCTATGCGAACCCTCAGGCCGCAGAGCAACCACCACCGGGATTTGCAGTGCAGGATGGAGCTGTGGTAGAGAAGAAGAAGCTAAATCTCGAGGAGATTTTGGCTAAGTTCATGCAAGGATCTACTAACAAAGTGGAGAAATTAGAGCAGGAGATATTTGGAGTGAATACCAAGGTGGATTGCTTGGAGAAGCATATGAAGATCATAGAGACTCAGGTCAGTCAGATCGCCAATGCCCTCGGAGCCCAGCACAAACCCGGGCAGTTGCCTAGCAATACTCAAGTCAACCCCAAGAATCAAAGGAATGAGGTCAACGCCATAACTCTCAGAGGGGGAAAATCCTACGAGGGGCCAGAACAGCCATGAAAAGACTCGCAGGAGGACGAAGACGTGGAGCAGGTCGAGGATGCAGCAGCAGGCACGTCCACGTCGATCAATGCAGGATCCACGTCGATCGACACAGCAACAAAAGCCACGTCGATCAATGCAGATCCACGTGGATCGACGCAGGCTCCCAGCCCGCCAGTGAAGAAGCCTCCTATGTCGTTTCCGCAGCGTTTTGCTAAAACAAAGATGAATGAGAGATATGTACGCTTTTTGGAGAACATGAAGATGGTGAACATCAACATCCCGCTGATTGAGGCGCTACGAGAGATACCAGGGTATATCAAGTTTCTGAAGGACATGGTCTCTCGGAAAAGACCCTTCCTGGAGCATGAGAGGGTCAACTTGTTCGAGGAATGCAGCGCGATTATTCAGAAGAAGATGTCGCTGAAGAGAGAGGACCCGAGATCCTTCACGATCCCCTGCGTCATTGGAGGAGAGACCTTTAGAAAGGTCCTTTGTAATTCTGGCGCGTCCATCAATTAATGCCGCTGTCAATCTTCAAGCGACTAGAGATCGGAAGCATCAAACCAACAACTATTTCACTGCAAATGGCCGACAGATCTGTATCCTATCCGAGAGGCATTGTGGAGGACGTACTTGTGAAGGTGAAGGACTTCATCATTCCATCAGACTTCGTGGTGCTTGACATGGAAGAAGACCACAACATCCCGCTGATTTTGGGAAGACCTTTCTTGAAGACTGGTGGAGCGTTGATTGACATCCGAGACAGCAAACTGACGTTCTGAGTTAATGACGAGTCGGTCACCTTCCCCATCTACAAAGCAGTGCAGAAGCGTAATGAAGGGAGCTACCAGGAAGAATGCCACATGATAAATTGTTTCAATCCGGTGATTTCCTCTCCCTTATCTTCTCTTAAAACTGATCCGGATTCTCTGGAGAACTGTTTACTGCACTCTCTGTTTTCATCTTCAGATTTGGATGAGGCAAAAGATGAGCTTGTAGATCTAGGGATGAAGCTGGATGTATTTGAAGAAATAACACAGGAAAAAGAGAACAAACGGGAGCGGTTACCAAGCTGATGCAGCCAGAAAAAGAAGGAAAAACGTGGAAATGCACCCACGTCGATTGATGCAGGAGCCACGTCGATCGATGCAGCTTCAGGAGCTACGTCGATCGACGCAGCTTCAGGAGCCATGTCGATCGATGCAGGAAGAAGGGTCGATGCAAAGGCTTCGACGATCGAAATGGTGCGATGTGGAAAAGGGATCTCTGCCATCTCAACAACGTCGATCGATGCACACTATGCGTCGATCAAAACAAGTCTGGAACCGTAGCTTTCTAACTCCGATCCGCCTGTTTTAGAACTCAAACCACTCCCGACACATCTCAGGAAGTACAAGTCCGCCATTGGGTGGACATTGAGAGACATCAAGGGGATCAGCCCTTCATTATGCATGCGCAAGATCCTTCTGGAAGAAGACACCAAGAAATGGGGGATGCAAGTTGTCAAGAACGAAGATGGAGAGGAGGTCGCGAAAAGACCAGTCTGGACCCGACCTCCCTGGTAGTGATTTGAGGTACCATCGAGCTGCGATGTTAAATCAAGCACTTGTTGGGAGGTAACCCAACGATTTACTGCTTTCCTTTTCTTTACTATTTCATTTAGTCCAGTTGAGTCAGTAGGAATTAGAGTTTTAGCAGTTATTTTCGAGTTTTCAGATTTAAATTTCAGTCTGTTCAGGTCTGCATCGATCGACGTAGAAACTGCATCGATCGATGCCACTTTTTGGTCCGCATCGATCGACGCCAACTCCATGTCGATCGACGTGAAAATTGTTTAATATTTAAAAAAAAATTAGAAAATTAGGTCCGCGTTGATTGACGCGGATCCTGCGTCGATCGACGCAAGCATTTCAGAGGCGTGGGTAAGTGGTTTTAAAACCCAGTTTTTTTCATTCTTCTCCAAACACAAACACACGCACGCATCGACTTCGGAAGCAAAACAGGGCGCGCCGTCGGAGACTGCCAGCTTCAGACTATGCCGACGTCAAGATGGAGGACCCTCCGGAGGAGGAATGAGGTACCGTTTCTCTTTTCCTATCTAACTTTCAAACTTGTCCACTCCTTTGAGTGAAACAAGTTTGGGGGGATGAGGATGGAAAAGGGAAACATTTTTATTTTATTTACTGCTTTAAGTTTTTGTTTTTTTTAGGTTTTTGTGATTGCTGCATTTTAGGATTTTGTATTTTTGCACCATCACTATCCTTGTTCTTTTGCTTCAATGTGAACAATTGCTCTCTGCAAGGCTTTTCACTTTACTAGTATTTTGAATTCTTGATTTGCGATACTAGTTCTGATCCGTAGAGTCTTGAGAATTGTCTAGGAGCTTTTGAACATAGGGCAGTCGGAACTATTTTGATTATGTTGGTTTTGGAGATTGTGACTTGTCCTCCCTTGTATGAGAATTGTTGATTTATGATCGAGATTTTTGCTGATTGAGAATGAAAAATCTGTGTGATAGAGTAGCCAATGATAGGAGCTATTTGCTTGATGAGTTGATCTTTGAAATATGAATTGTGCATGATAACTGTTCAGATTGGGTAATTGTTGAGGAGTAACAAAAATTTAAACCCTGTGTGAGAATTTGAGCCTCCTTTTTTCGTTTGATGAGTGTCAAGGTCTTTAGCAATAACTTCCTAGAATTTGACAGGTTTCTCTCTCGAGGTTGCATTAAGTGTAGTAATAGGGTGAAAATGATTTTAGGCATGTTCTTTCGTAGCCCATCTCCTATACACTAACCTTTAATTTCCACTCGTAGCCCGTTTGAGCCTTGAATGAATTTT
The DNA here is from genome assembly GCA_026898455.1 of Plectranthus barbatus. Lineage (NCBI taxonomy): Eukaryota > Viridiplantae > Streptophyta > Magnoliopsida > Lamiales > Lamiaceae > Plectranthus > Plectranthus barbatus. Next base: position 122,979 of record JAPKLW010001913.1, on the reverse strand, counting down.
CTTTGATTAGAAGGGTTGATGAATAAGAGGGTTTGATTTATTGGAAAGTGTGGTTTGTGAGATGTTGATGCAAGTTGTGGGAACTAAAAGAAAGAAAAAATGAATGATGAGTTCCATTTGTTAAAATAAGGGTTCCCGTGGGTAGAATAAGAAGGTGAACATGAGTAGAAAAAGAAAAATATATATGTGTGCCGATATGGTTTGAGTTCACGAAGAGCTATGATAAGTTCTAAGGGGCCCTGAAAAATGTTGTGAGAAAAGAAAGAAAGAATATGTGAGTGCATAAGAGAAGAATTATGTGGTTGTGGTATGTTTGTTTGGGTGTTTGAGTTTTAGTTGTCATATCTTGAGTCACTTAGCCAAATATATCTCACCTCTTAGGTAAGCCACATTACAACCAAAATAAAGACCTATCTGATTCCCTGAAAAGCTGCACTAATAAGCAGTGGAGAGATGAGAAACTTGTCAAACCTATGGTGAAGTGAGCTATGACCTTGAGTGAGTGAAACACGAACCCGTTACTTTTCGAGTGATGAGTGCAAACACTGCCCTGTGAGGTTCCTCCTCAATGATTTAACAATTCGAATTTTGTTTGGATTGCGTGATTTATACGAATTGGTGATACTTGGATAGTGAATAAGCTTGTGAGGCATTGCACACTTGTATCTGCATGAGATTTGATTTCTTATCTGGGATTTGATCGAGGACGATCAATAGTTTAAGTTTGGGGGAGTTGATAAGTTAGTATTTTCACCAACTTATCTTTTAGTTCTTTGGCTATTTCGTTGATGTTAGAGTAGTTTTATGTGTTTTATTGTTCATGAAATGGCTTTGGTACTTGTAATGTTGTGGGTGATGAATTATGCAGGTTTTTGAGTCGAAAATAGTGAAGAACGAAGAGAGGCTCGGATTTCAGACCTGTGCCGATCGACACAGACCCGTGTCGATCAACGCAGTTGCTTGAAGGAGCGATCAACGCCGAGGATAGACGCAGACCCGCGGAAGCCAAGTCCACGTCGATCGATGCACAACCCGCGTCGATCGACGCGGCCCCTTCAAGTGCGTCGATCAATGCGAAACATGCGTCGATCGACGTGGATCTGGAAGTTTCAGATTTGATCCTGTTTTGAAGATTTAGATAGATCTAATCCTAGATGTTGTATAATATATCTATCATCACTATATAAGGCCATGTTAAGCTCGAATTTTATGTGTGTATTATTCCAGAGTTCAAGTTTTTAGAGATTTCAAGCAGCATTAGTTTTATGATTGAAGACAGATATTTGTGGGAAGACTTTTTACACCCAGTTTTTATGCAATTCAGGTTTTATTTATCTTTGATGATTTCTACCATGAATATGTGTAACTAAACTCCTTTTCAGATTCTAGGGTTTCGAACTATCAAGTATGCATGTTTGATTAATTGAATTAATTTCCCTTTCCCATCGTAGTTTGTGAGTTTTGTGCTTATTTATAATTTTGAGTTGCTGGCCACATCTTAGGATTAATTAGTTGAGAATTAGAGACGTAACTGTGATAGTTTTCAACGGAAAGAGTTTTCACAATATAAACTGATTTCTTGTCTGAAAAGAAGGAAATAGATTATAGGAATAGATCCGTAGGGTTTTTTGGAGTTAATTAATTAGTCTTGAGACCGAAAGGAGAGAGATAATTAATTAATCAACTTTGTGAATTGTCCACCAAAGAAATTCATAATACTTTTCTGATGTTTCACTACGAGTAGGAATTAAATTGGAAATTGATCGATTCATCCATACATGTAATACTTGATAGGTAGATATCCCTGGAATCTGTGCTTCTCATATCTGAATTTACCAAGTTCTTTTCCTTTTTCGTTTAAACTTTAATTTGCAAGTTATTATGATTTTCGAAAGTCACCAAAACCAAAATTTGATTTCCCCTAACCATTATTTCAAGAAACTAGGTTTTAGTACTTAGGGTTTTTCGTTACTTCTTTCCTTGGGATTCGATAATTTTATTTGCCGCTATATTATTAGCTTTGCTAAGTCGCTAGTAAAATAATTTAGTGATCAATTTTCTATTTTGTCATCTTTAATTTTCAAAAAAAAAAACCCAAAACCTTGATTCAAAGTTACTCAAACAAAAGAATTTGAAAACTATAATTAATATGTAGGATAAATTTGATATACATTCCCTGTGGGTTCGACACTCCTGGTTATAAATTTATTTGGCCGCTATATTATAATTATAATCTGGTTAAAATATTAGTGATCCAAATAAAACCCTTTAGCAGAATGTATAACCTCAATGCCTAAGAAATACCTCAAAGGTCCCAAATCAGACATATTAAATCCTGCCCAAGTTGTTTCTTCACATGAGAAATATTATCCTCGTTATCTCCTAGAATCAGCATATCATCAACATACAGAAGAAGCAATGTACGCCCACATGGAGAGAGATGAATGAATAAGGTTGAATCATGGTCACTGGGTGCAAAGTTTTGTAGGAAAAATCATCGAAAAAGGAGAAAGTGGGTGAAAAGATGAAGAAATCTGCCACAAAATGTTTGTTTTGACCGACATGTGAGAATATCGTCCGACGCGAGGAATGAAGCTGCGTCGACCAACACAGCCTTGTGTCGGTCAACACGAGCTGTCGGCTCCTGTTGACTTCGAGCCGGAGGAAGATCGACATGAAGGAAGGCACATCGACCGATGCACATCCATGTCGGTCGACGCAATCGTATTTTCAGAGAAGGAAATCATTCCTTTCAAGCATTTGGCCTGATTTGAAGAAGGAAGTTGCCAAAACAAATTATGGGCAAAATTTGAGAAGAAATTACCTTATTCCATCAATTCCTACTATTGAAGAGCTTCACCCTACCTCTATATAAACTCATGACAAGATAAATATTTGGGATCCAACAGTTTTTAAGTTCTTACTCTTTAATTTTCAGTTTTCTTTAGCTGGATCAAAACCCTTTATTTTTCTGTACCTTTATTTTAATGCAATCTTTAAATTCTGTTTCAATGTCTGTTTTTAATTTGCTAGGCTAAATCTTTTATCAGATTCTAGGGTTTCTTCATTTGTGATTCATGTTTTGATTCGAATTATTCAAACCCTAAAATTGGTTTAAACTCTTTGGTTTTGTTTCAAATCTATTTTTCAATTGAAGGATCGAGAGATGAAAATTGGAATAGGTTCTAGTTATTGATTGATGGACCGAGAGGTAAAAATTAATAATAGGAAAAAAGAGTTTAATATAAATTATTTTCTGTCTAACCAAAAAGAATTCAATTATAAGAATAATCTGATTTTTATTGAGATTGATTAACTTGTATTTTTGAGACCGAGAGGAGATAATCACTAGTTAATAATCTAGGTTATTGCCCGACCAAGGAATTAATTCCACTTTACCAAGATGTTCCACCAAAAGTATCTTTTATGGGTTTGAATTATTTGTTTCATTCATGTTGATCAGTTTGGTAGAATTCCCTAGGATCTGTGCTTTTTATATATTTGATTTTTTGAATAATTTGAATCAAAACATGAATCACAAATGTAGAAACCCTAGAATAAAGAATTTAGCCTAGCATATTAAAAACTTACATTGAAACAGAATTTAAAGATTTGATTAAAATAAAGGTACAGAAAAATAAAGGGTTTTGATCCAGCTAAAGAAAACTAAAAATTAAAGAGTAAAAACTACTGGATCCCAAATATTGAGCTAGTTATGAGTTTATATAGAGGTAGGGTAAAGCTCTTCAATAGTAGGAATTGATGGAATAAGGTAATTTCTTCTCAAATCTCGCCCATAATTTGGTTTTTCAACTTCCTTTTTCAAATCTCGCCCAAATGCTTGAAAGGAAAGATTTCCTTATCTGAAAATAGGATCGCGTCGACCGACATGGATGTGCGTCAGTCAACGCGCCTTCCCTCATGTCGATCTTCCTCCGGCACAAAATCACCCGGCATCGATAGCTTTGTGTCGACCGACACAAGGCTGTGTCGGTCAACGCGACTTCATTCCTCGCGTCGATCGATATTCTCCCACATCGGTCGAAACAAACATTCTTGTGGCAGATTTCTTCATCTTTTCCCCCACTTTCTCCTTTTTCGATGATTTTTCCTACAAAACTTTGCACCACAAGCATAATACCCTCCAAAATATACTCATGCTCATTTTATTATTGAAAAGAAACTAAAATTCATAAAAGAAATAAGAAAACAATGCGATAAGTGAGTAGAAATATGAGCTTATCAATTCCCCCAAACTTAAACACTTGATTGTCCTCAATCAACACAGAAAGAATAAAACGAAAGATCAAGTAATTGAGAAGTGCAATGCCTCACAAGACCCATCACATTCAAAACCAAAAATCCACAATACACCAACACTTTGAAAGATTTGAACAATTTGTAAACTGTGGAAGACTCACAGGATAAAATGTTTCACCCATTCGCTCAAGTGTTTAGGATTTTCATATGAGATCGCACAGAAAAGTCATGCAAGTTAAGTTCTACCATACGCTTGCAAATATTCTCATTCCTCCACTGCAAAAATGTGCACACAAGATCTAAGATCAGAAAGGACTTTATTTAAGGTTGTATTGTAAGACTTTTGTGAGGGGTAGAAAAAATATGTCCAAGTGACTAAAAATCCATTGAGTTTGCAACCTCAACAAATCTAAACCACTATCTAACTTCATCCACTCATTCTCCTTGAATCTCTCAAAACATAACACAATTCTTTTTTTTTTCTTTTGCTCTTTTCAGTCCTTGTATGCTCTTAATGTAAATTTCATTGACAAATCTTGAGCTTATAAGGATAACAACGCAACATTTTTTTTTCTTTTATTTTTCTTCACTTCTTTTTTTTTTTTTCTAGAGCTCAACCTTTTTGTTCACCCACAACTATTATCTTATCCTCCTCAAATAATCTCAAAACCCAACTCTAATAGACAAGAGTGATTCCCCTATCACTTTTTTTACACTTTATAGACAAAGAAAGAAAAACACATAGGCTCAAAAGGGCTGACTAGAGATAAATTTTTTATATGGACAGTGTTTAGGATAAGGGTTAACAAAGAAGACCTAAAATCACTCCTAGACTTGTGCATGATAAGCTCATAATTATACTCACTTATCTATATTTTTCTCCATTGTTTCAAGTGCTTTATTGTACATTTTTAGTTATTATTGTGCATGAGTCTATTTTGGAGGGTGTTATGCCTTTGATGGGTGATTTTTGCAGGTTTTAGGCCTAATTCCCCAAGAAAATTGTTCCGAAAGCAGTGACGTGTAAGAGTAGCAGTGAATAGTTCTTCCACACGAGGGATTCGGGCTATTGGCGCATGGAAATGGATGAAGCTTTGAGTTAGCTCTCCAACGCAACTGGAATCGGGTCAATCGGAGTTCGGGAGAGGAAGTTATGGCCAAAACCGTGAGACTGCGCAGACAGATGTTTCTGTGTCGAGAGACAGGATTTGTGTCGACCGAAATGCAGGCAGATGTTTCTGTGTCGACCGACAGGATTTGTGTTGATCGACACGGAGGCCCGAAAAAGCTGTTTTGGGCCTGTTTTGGCAGTTTTTGCTATTTTTACCCAATACTCAAATTAGGTCTTTTCCCCCCTCTATAAATATGAATTCTTAGGCACGAATTTGAGGTTTTCTTTACGCATTATTACACTTAGAATAATTGAGCTTTGGAGTTTTTACAAGACATTCAAGGTTCCTCTTTATTTGTAAGTTCTTTAATAATATGTTTGCTTTAATTCTAGTCATGATTTGTGGCTAGAACCCTAAACAGGTTCTAGGGTTATGATTTCTTTTCTGATGCATGTTTAATTGATATCAACTCTCTAAGCATGGTTTAATTCTCTGATTTAATTTTATAATCTAGATTAAAAGAAGGACCGAGAGGTGAATTGTGATCTAGGTTTATAGTTAATAATTGATGGATCGAGAGATGAAAATTATTAACAGGAAGAGAGAATTAATTGTGTTTGTTTTCTGTCCAACCAAGAAGAAACCTACATAGGAATAATTAGATAATTATGAGATTGATTAATTTGGTGTTCTTGAGACCGAGAGGAGATAGTCACTAATTAATAATCTAGGATTTAATTGCCCAACCAAGGAATTTAATCCACAAAAATCTATGTTTTCCCCATTGCTGAGTTGATTGATATTTGCATGTTGATGATGAGATAATCTGCCGTAGGATCTGTGATTTTCTTTAACTGTTTTTAAAACCTTTATTTTCTCCATTGTTATCTTTAATTTTCAAAACAAAATCCCTTTTTCAAATTCCTCAAACTTCTGTGTTCTAAGAATTATGACTAGTACTTTAGGTTTTTCATTGCACAGTCCCTGTGGGATCGACCACCTACGGGTGTAAAAATTTATTTGCTTAACCGCTAAACTGTAGTTATCAGTGCACACTACACAGTCTTGAAACAAAAACAAAGCAAGTTCTAGAGATACTTAATCATGCAGACACACTCACAATCGAATTAAAGGCTCAAAACTCACACTTGGGACAAATTTTTCTTCCACAGAAAGCATCAAATCCTTATCAATCATCATGCCAATGCAAGTTTCAAATCAGTAAATCATGTGGTATTCTACATTCATAGACATTCTCAATCACAATTGCAATTAGTCCAAACTACTGTCAACTTAAGTCACAGGGTTAAATCATAACTCACAAATCTCCACAAAATCACAAAATTTTTCAAATTTCCCCAAGATTTACCTAGGCATAATTTAAATGATAGAAAGAAAATAATTAAATAAAAGGGTAGAAAATAGTTTCAAGCCCCTTAGTCTTCCTCCCCCCAAACTAATCGAAAAGCAGAGAAAATAAGTTTGAAAATCAGACTCAAGGTTTGAAACGTACCTCGAATGTTGGCCTCAGACATCAACTTTTTATCTTCTCCTTTTCAGACCTCAAGCGGCAAGAACTTTTGGTTGCTAGCACTCTGCGTTGACCGATACAAACCCACGTCGGTCAATGTGGAGCCTTCTAAGTCGACCCCCTTGTCGATCAAAGTTTGCCACATCGCCAACATCTGTGTCGACTAACATGCAACCGTGTCGATCGACACAGAGCAGGAAACTCTCTTCTCTTTTTTTCAAAGAATACAAAAGGTGGAAGGAACAAGAACGAAAATAAAAATGAAAATTGAAAAGGAAAATGATAAAATAATGGGTTACCTCCCATCCAATGCTTTATTTATTGTCGTAGCTCGACATAGCTTCAGATCACCAAGGTGGTTGGGTCCAAACTCGCCTTCCCTTTGCATGAACCATATAGATCATCTTATCTCGAATGACAGTAGTGAGTTTGGAATGAGATGATGTAATTGGAAATTTTGCCACCTCATTTCCTCGCTTCCAATTGATCTCAGCAGCTTCATCTTCTTCAGATTCCTCTTCTGTGGTGGAGATCTTGTTGCATGCGGCTTCTTTCTTGCTTGGGGTTCAATCACGAAGATGATTGTTTCATCATTCCCTCTCAAAGTGATCTCTCCAAGCCAATAGTCAATCAAGGCTCCATTAGTAACCAAGAACTCTCTCCCGAGGATCATTAGCATGTGTTGATCTTCCTTCATCTCCAAGACCACAAAATCAGCCGGAAAAATCATATGGGCAACTCGAATAAGAACATCTTCCACTATCCCCTTTGGACGGGATGCAGAGCGATCCACCATCTGCAGAGTGACTGTGGTGGACTTCATCTCTCCAATATTCAACTTCTGATAGACTGAGAAGGGCATCAGGTTGATACTAGCCCCGTATCACAGAGAACATGTTCAAACTCTTTCCCCCCAATCTCAATTGGAATAAAAAAGCATCCCGGATTGGACCTCTTTACTGGAATTTGCTTCTGCAACAAGATATTGCACTGCTCATGAATTCTGACTGTTTCGTGCTCCATCACTGGCTTCTTTTCACTCATCAACTTCCTCAAGAACTTCATGTAGTCGGGTATCTCTCGGAGAGCCTCGATCAAAGGAATATTGATGTTGACTTTCTTCAAATTTTCCACAAATTGAGAGAACTTCGAATCCTCTTTCTTCTTCGCAAACCTTTGGGGAAAAGGCATGTGAGGGGTAGGATCACTTTTTACTTTTTCTTTCTCTTTTTCACCCAAAAGTGGGCTCTGTTTTGACTGAGCTTCGTGCGTGTCGACCGCTGCTCGTGTGGGATCTTCACGTCAATCGACGCAGGGTGCATCGATCGATATAGCCACGTCGCCCGAACTCTCTCTGCGTCAACCAATGCAAGCAGAGTGTCCGTCGGTCGAAACAGAGGGCTCCTCCTCAGGATTTTCCTCTATTTCTCCCCCAAACTCGTCCTTGAGCATGCTCAAACAATTGTACTCCTTCCCAGACCTCAAAGTAATTGCATTAACTGATTTTTCTTTTGCTAGATTCACTTCAGTTGTACTCGGCAACTGTCCCGACTTGTGTTGATTGCTGAGGGTGGTGGCAATTTGACTCAACTGAGTATCCAACATCTGAAGATGCTTGGTCATCAACTGCATATGGTTGGCCATTCCTTTGACTTCAGTCTCCATATTCCAAAGCGATTATCGGAGCTTTTGATGAACTTCTTCAATGTTTCCTCCAGAATCGATTTTCTATTCTCCACAATCTCTCCTCCAGTACCTACATCAAAACCCAGTGGTGGGTGCTCGGCCGCAGAAGGATTGTCATAGAAGAAACCAGGATGATTTCTCCCATGGTTGTATTGATAGCCTTGATTTCCTCCTCGGTAGTTGTTTTGGTAACCACCTCCAATGTATTTCACTTCGGCTTCTCCGGTTCCAGACGAACTGCTTGTGCTTCCACGGTGGATATAGTCTGCCTCAACTGGGATGATGGCCATGCTTTGATCGGCTACAGCTGTGGTTGTGGCTTTGACTGCCTCCAACTTCCCAATATCCTCTCGGAGTTTCTTCACTTCAGCAACAACATCAAACTCCGGCTTGGCTTCCACTACTTTTACTGGGAGCTGTCTCTCGGTCGGCCACTGATGGTTATTTAGAGCCATGTCTGCTAGTAATCTCATGCCTTCCGCTCTACTTTTCTTCGTCAGAATTCCACTGGCAGATGCATCTACTAACTCCTTCATGTGTGGTGTTAGTCCCTCATAGAAGGGGAGAGGATCTTCTGCAGTTTAAATAAACACAGCATGCGGTGTTGTGCCATATGCGACGCCATTTTATTTGCAAAAGTTGTACTGATTTTCCACATTTTTTATTCATAAAGTAATAATTTCTGTTTAAACACAATTTGTTGTGTACACGCAGCAGTTTTCTTTTTTCCTCTTCAATAACGAAGGATGTGGATTTTTTTTTAATAAATTTCCTTTTGGTATAATTAATTTTGATTTTATGACATATTAAAAATTATTAACTACATATAATACTTTGGAACTCATCTAGTATGAAACTGATTGTAACTCTATTTTCTGGAAAGTTCAATTAGCAAACACACAAGTAAATCTTTCACTCTCCAAATGCCCACAAACTGTTTGACTAAATGCATTTATATTTATAACTAAAATCTGAAGACAATCACAACAGTATAAGCATCTGCTGCAACTTCTGCTATTATAAAAATTTATTGGCCCTTTAAAGAGGCTTCAAACCTCACATATATAGGCAGCAAAAACAAGGTTAAGAATCATAACAACAGGAGCTGATCTCTTTACATTCAAAATCCTGAATACATTCATAAAGCACTAAAAGTTCAAAAATATATTTCTTGCATATGAGCTACTTGTAAAAACAACTAAAGTGTCTCAACAGCTTGAATGATGGCATTTGACGTTTCTCCATTGAGATCCATTTCGCCAAAAGGATATAAAGGATGTTCAAGAGGGGCCTATACAAAAAAATACTGATTATTTTCATATATAAAAATTATTTTAATACGATAAATCATACTGTCAATAGTTTAGTGAAACTAAATTGATTTCTTTCTATGTCACGACATGAGCTCTTGTAGTTTTGCATTGGAATTAATATTCTCATCTAACTTGAACAGTTATGTGAATCTTTCCAATTTGTTCTACATCAATTAGCCTCGTATCATTGACATGTATCGTATTTATTAACTCTAAGTGCCATTTGAACTTTCTTCATTTAAAGGGTGATTGATTCATCCACAAAGAAACAAGTTTTGTCGACATTGAACTTCTCAATGACAACTGCACTAGCGACTACAGACCAATGCCTTGTTGAATCAGCAGCATTCTTTGCAATTCCAGAGAGTCTCTCTCTGCACAAATCCGCAATTCCAAGATAAATCTAGGGGTTGGATTAAAATTATGTGAATCAATGCAGCGAAAATTACAATTACAAAAGCTTTAAATTGAGAGGATTGGTGTTTTCGAAATGGTAGAAGTAACAAAGATGCTAAGGCAAAATTAGGTTTTGATTTTGAATGAAAATGATAATATCCTAAATCTTATGGGGTTTTATGTTAGGGTGACTTTTTATTTGAAGGGCTTTGTTTTAGGGAATTAAAATTTAAAGTTAAAGCTACAAGGATAAAATATGAATATTATATTTTATTTTTATAAAGGAGCTGAAAAAATGTGAATGTGTTTAGAATTAACTAACAGTGGATGTAAATTGAATAATTGAATAATGTTTTAGGCAAATAAAAAAAAAATCCTGTGCATGCAAGTATCATATTTATAGAGATATCTAGTGTAGCGCGCCTTTTCAAAGATATTCCTCTCAACCAAATTTACATCTCATTTGTCAACAACTAACGAACGCCAATCTCAACCCAAATTTAAAATACTAAATTCAAACTCGAAATCTAATAAGTGTCTCAAATCGAAAACACTCAACTTAAACTCAAAGAATAGTCTTAGTATATTATTTTTCTCATAATTTTTTATACTTTTTAAATAATGACCAATATATTAAACAAATTTATAATTTGAATCATTTATTAATTTTAAATAAAATAAATTATTATAAAACAATTAATTTTGACAAAGACAAAATATTATTAATTATGTATTTATTAAATAGAATAATGTTGAAGTGAGAACGAAACAGAAATGCGAACCAATATTTTTCATTCATTCATCTTAGCTCACATAAAACCGCAATACAACAAATATACGAGAACAGGAAATAAAGTTGCAGACTCTCACATCACATGCACAACACGTGGTATGTAACAAACTAAAGACGTAAAACAGAAAAATGTTCTCACGCCTTTTATTCTAACTAAAACGAAGGTAAACAAAAATAAGCACGCAGCAACATCTCCATTCCATGCAGCACTCCATGCTCATACAAATGAGCTGTTATAAACACCGATCCTCAACACCCCCCTCAAGATGGAGGCGGTGGAGATCTACCACACCCATCTTGCACAAGAGACGACGAAAGCGAGGCCCAGAGAGTTGCTTGGTAAAGAAATCTGCAAGCTGCGATTCACTGCGAATGTGATCAATTCGAAGAAAACCACTGCGGTAGAGGTTACGAACGTAATGGCAATCGATATCTATATGTTTGGTACGCTCGTGGAACACATGATTTCGGGTGATCTGGAGAGCAGCCAAACTATCACAATAGAGAGGAAAAGGCACCACAAAAGGAACATGGAGATCATGTAACATGAAGGAAAGCCACTGTATTTCCTTCGCGGTAGAACATAAAGCCCGGTATTCCGCTTCGGCGCTGGACAGAGCAATGGTGGATTGCTTCTTACACCTCCAAGAAATAAGGGAATAACCGAGAAAAACACAGAAACCTGTAAGAGACTTGCGTGTCGTTTTACATGTGCCCCAATCCGCATCCGAGTAGCTAACTAAATTCAAATGGTTCTGGGCTGGTAGAAACAGACCAAGGGAAGGGGTGGCTTTCAGATATCGTAGGACATGCAATGCACTGTCCCAATGAACTTGTTTTGGATCACCAACATGTTGACTTAGTTGTTGGGTCGCATAGGCAAGGTCTGGCCGTGTCATGCCCAGATACAAAAGCTGCCCAACTAATCTGCGATATTGCTCAACATCATGAAAAGAAGGGGACTCGGTAGATGTAAGATCCACACCAATTGGTAAAGGAGTCGAGGCAGCTCGACAACCAAGTAAACCAGCCTGCTCAATAATGTCGAGTATATATTTCCGTTGACAAACATACAAGCCGGATTCTCCTCGAGCTAGTTCCATGCCAAGAAAATACCTAGCGTCTCCAAGATCTTTGATAGTGAACTGGGAATGTAGATATTCTTTGAGAAGAGTAATGGCCTGCAAATCTGAACCGACGATCAACACGTCGTCCACATAAACGAGAAGAGCCAACATGTCCGGATTATTATTGTTAACGAAGAGGCAGGGATCATGTTGAGACTGGATCAAACCAAACTTCAAAAGTGATCGAGTGAACTCGGCATTCCATTCACGAGAGGCCTGTTTCAAACCATAGAGGCTGCGTACGAGTTTGCACACTTGACCATTCGCAGCACCATGAAAACCCTGAGGAGGAAACATGTAGATTTCTTCTGTTAGAAAGCCATGCAAGAATGCATTGTTTACATCAATTTGATGTATAAACCATCCTTTGGCCACAGCAATGGTAAGCAACAATCTCACTGTCACATGCTTGGCAACAGGAGAAAACACTTCCTCGTAGTCGAGGCCGTATTGTTGCTTGAATCCCTTCGCAACAAGACGTGCTTTAAAATGTTCGACCGAACCATCGGCTTTCAACTTAACCTTATAAACCCACTTGGAATCAATGGCTTTCTTGCCAAGTGGTAAATCAGTAAGGATCCAAGTTCCATTAGATTCAAGAGCGGCGAGCTCATTATTCATTGCATCCACCCACTCTACGTACTTGCTTGCTTCAGTGTAGGAGTGAGGTTCTTTGAGGTCAGTTACATGAACCAAATAACCCACAAAAGAGGGAGTAAAAGATGGCGACACAGTATAAGGAAAAGTAGTGGGAGTGAGTGAATTTACCTCGAAAGAAGCAGTGAGAGTCAACTTATCCAAACAAGGTGCAATGAAGTCATTTGTCCAAGATGGTGGTTTGACAATCCTTCTTCCTCTATTTAATGCAATACAGTCTGCAATAGGTAAGGGAGAGGGATCAGGAGTGGTGTTGGAATCAATATTAGGTGAGTGAGTAGAAGAAAGTGGCGAAGAGGATTCAGAATGTGGAGGAATAATAGGTGATTGAGAAGGTGCAGTTGGTGTTAAAATAGAGAGAGGATCAGGAGTGGGAGATGTCTCCAGCACTGAGATAGGATCGGGCACAAGAGGTGGTACATATATGTTGGGAATGGACTTAGGTGTAGATGTAAGAGGATGAGTATTATAGTTGTGGAAGGGGAAACAATGTTGAATAAAATGAACATCACGACTGTGGAACACTTTCTCATTGTGTAAATCATAGAGGGTATAACCTCTTTTACCTGCTGCATACCCAAGAGACACGCAAGTTATGCTGCGACTATCGAACTTTTGCTTTCCAGGTAGAGTATTGGCAGCATAGCAAAGACAACCAAAGGGGATGAAATCTGTAGGGAGAACTTCCTTGTTCAGCAAAACAGTATAGGGACTCTTCCAATCAAGGTGAGCTGCAGGCAATCGATTTAGTAACCAAGTAGCATGAAGTAGAGAATAAGGCCAAAGCTTCAGTGGCAACTTACTCTGATACATGAGAGCACGGGCTGTCTGCAAAAGAGACCGATGCTTCCTCTCAACCACTCCATTTTGTTGGGGTGTATAACTGCAAGTTGTTTGATGAAGTATTCCAAGATCAGCAAAGATGTTTAACATTCTTTTATTAACAAATTCTGATCCATTGTCACTCCTCACTTGTTTGACCTTAACTCCAAACTGTGTGTTCACCATTTTCAGAAAACCAAGAACTAATTCAGGCACCTGATGTTTAGAATGCAGGAGGAAAATCCATGTACACCGACTATAATCTTCAACTATAGTAAGCATATAAGCAGTATTAGTGATGGAAGCAGCCTTGTAAGGACCCCACAAGTCCATATGAATGAGTTCGAAAGCTGTATCAGACTTATTGCCTTGAGAAGGAAAAGTATCTCTGGATTGCTTGGCTTGATGACATATTTCACAGGATGTAATAATGTCATGAACATCTGAAGTACATATTTTCTGAATATCGGGCAAGTGCTTCATAGTAGTAAGAGAAGCATGGCCAAGCAAAATGTGCCAATCTACAGCTGAGAATTTTTTAAAATCTAGAACAGCATTAACAGGCATTGAAAGTGAAGAAGATAGCACATAAATCTTGCCTTGAAGTCGGCCCATTCCCACAATATGATCATTCCTTTTACTTTGAATGAGGCAATGGTTATCATTGAAGATGCATTTCACATGCATGTCAGCAATAAGTTGAGCAATCGAAATGAGGTTGTGTGTAAAAGATGGAGCAAGAAGCACCTTTGTAAGGCAGAAATTATCAAATAATTTAACCTTGCCTGCCGAATGGATCCATGTGGTGCTGCCATCTGGGAGATGAATCCTATGTGGAATACTCAGTGATTCAATATCATGCATCATAGTAGCATCACTGCATATATGAGCACTGGCACCCGAATCCAAAATCCATTGTTTTCGATGTGCAACTTCTAAAGCCCCAAATATGTAGTGATCATCAAAGTTGCTGAAAGGAGTATCAGCAGCCCTATCTTGAATGATCATGTTTGCCTTGTCCTCATCCACTTTAAGCCTTTGCAGACACTTAGTGATTTTGTCCTCTATCAATTTATCCATATCCACTGTGGATTCCATAGAAGAACCAGTAGCAGGGGATGCATCCTCCCTGTGTGCAACATGGAAGGCTTGTCCAGATTCTTGTCTTGGCCTAGGTCCCTTATACCAATCTGGATATCCATGCAACTTAAAACATTCTTTTGCTTCATGCCCTGTTCCACCACAATGACTACACCGCAACTTCTTCCTTTCCTCTTTGCTAAGCCAAGGCTTGACAGATACAACCGGTTTTCTCATCCTATTAGCATTTTGTGGCAATTTGTTGGAACTGTACAGGGCCATTTCAGCTGGTGCAGTGTGTTGAGATGCAACAAGTTTTTGATCTTCATCTTGTAAGATCATGGAGTAAACTTTACTCACAGTAGGCAAGGGATCTAATAGCAAAATTTGACTTCTAACCGAATCAAAAGAGTCATTAAGCCCCATCAAAAACTTCATAGTTTTCTTCTTGTCTTCAATTTTACTCATAGCTCCACATGTGCATACATGTTCAAATTGAGCAGAGATAAGATTGATTTCATCCCACAAAGTGTTAAGAGAATTGAAATAGTTAATGATATTCTGAGATCCTTGCACACAGTTAGCTAACTCTCGTTCTAGCTGGAACAACTTAGGGCCACTGCACCTATCAAATCGGGATTCTATTTCTAGCCATAACCGAGCTGCATTGTCTATGTATTGAAAACCAGGGGCTAAATCCTTAGACACAGAGTTCATAATCCATGAATACACCATATAATCAGCCTTAATCCAAGCATTGTAAATAGGAGAATTCTTGGGTGGTTCAGGAAAACTACCATCGATGAAAGGAAGCTTGTTCCGACCGCTTAATGCCCGCTTGATTAGTCGGCTCCAGGTAAAGAAATTGTTGCCCGTCAATACAATAGGAACGAGCTGCAGATTAGTTTGATCCGTCGGCTGGACAGAAAGAATGTCCTGAATCCCCCGTGGGTCAGGTTGATTTGCCATAGGAGTGCGACCACCGTTGTCCCCGATCGAAGAAAAAGGATTATCTTCGGAGAACTGATCACCAGCGGTGGATGAATCTCCTTGCTCCTCGGAAAATAAGTGTTGCCATGATTCTTTCTGTTTCTGTTTTCGTTTACGATTTCTACCCATAAATCAAGGACGAAACCTGGCGCTAGATACCATGTTGAAGTGAGAACGAAACAGAAATGCGAACCAATATTTTTCATTCATTCATCTTAGCTCACATAAAACCGCAATACAGCAAATATACGAGAACAGGAAATAAAGTTGCAGACTCTCACATCACATGCACAGCACGTGGTATGTAACAAACTAAAGACGTAAAACAGAAAAACGTTCTCACGCCTTTTATTCTAACTAAAACGAAGGTAAACAAAAATAAGCACGCAACAACATCTCCATTCCATGCAGCACTCCATGCTCATACAAATGAGCTGTTATAAACACCGATCCTCAACAAATAATATATCAAAATGCATTAGAAATACCAAAGAAATAAAAAAAGAGTTACTGTAAATAAGAAATGGACGACAAAAATTTGGCCAGACGCACAAAACTCTTCAATTGAAAAAGGGATTTTCAGATGGCAACAAGGTGCTCCTGCTCCACCAACATTCACGCAAATTTGCGTTTTTTGGGAGAGAGAAAATCACAAAACGCAAAATGCGTTTCGCATGAATTTGGAGACGCGTGAATTTGGAGGAATAATGCGTTTGCGCAAGAATAGTATTTTTCTTAGCAACAAATCAAAATGGTCTTTAATTTGCATTTCTCTTGTGCCATTTTTTTCCAAGTCCACTTATCTTTTATCAAGTCAGCCCAATAGATATGGAGTTAGTTTGTTTACATTTGTGAAGACTCTTAAAGATTATCCCGCCGCCATGACCATTAGTTGTTCATTTATGGCTAAGAGTATTAATTCCAACTTGAAATCAAAGTATCTCAAATATTCTCTCCTTCAAATCGTACAGCAAGATAGCTATTGAATCAGTGAAGCACATCTAAGGTAGAGTTGATTCAGTCGTTATGATATATGTATACTATTCAAGATTCTGTCAGGAATATTTATGCAAGTTTTGCTTCTTTATAATTTTCATTTGTATACTCACAGCATGTTTCATAGTTAATACTTTCTTTGAGATTTTAGATTCCAGAAATAGTTGAAGGAAGAATGAAGTGGTGCATAATATTTTTGTTGGGTATCAACGGGGGTTGTCGTCGGCGTTCATCCTCGCCCTTACCGTGGTTCAGTCCGGTATGCACGAAGCAAGGTCTTTTCTCCTTCTCTCCTTCGCCAATGTTACAGCAGCAGCAACACACCTGTGACAATGAAAGGAAGAATACTTTAGAAGTCTGAAAAATTAATGGACGACTTACCTGCACCCGGTGCTGATCAGCAGCGTGCACGAAGAGGAGAAAAAACAGCTGCGCAGCCACGAAGACAAGGAGCAGCAGCAGCGATGAAGTGGCAGCTCTCCGGTGCGATGGTACCACGATGCAACGCGGTTCTCGGATCAGGTCGCCCACACCAACATCCCGTTCAACATCATTGAGCACGCCTATCGTAGAGGCCACGGGTGGAGAGAATATGCTTGCCGGCAGATACAACGAGGTTACTACCAAGGCGAACAACATGAAGCACACAAATAAACCAACACCCAAACCCACCACCACACAGAAGACACGAAGAGGAATGGGGGGCTAAAAATATCACGAAGCTCTGTTTTCTTTTCTCTCACAACTCACGGCGCAGCACACATGAGTTAGAGGGGGGGGGCTTATTTTGTAGACAATTTAGGGACTTAATTAAGAAGGTAGGGTAAGAGTTGAAATGGGTTGGGTAATGAAATGGGTACTGGGTTGGGTAATAAATGGGCCTATATTTTCCAACATTCTCCACCTTAGGCCCATTGATGGCACAATACGATTTCAGACGGGTTGGCTGGGACTTAAATCATCATCGCCGATCCCGGTACCCCGTGGTACTGATACCTGCACAGTCAAACAAAGACAAGAAACACGAAGACACTAAGCAGGGTTAGATCGCGCAGACTAACCAAATCACAAAGCAGACACAAGCTCCACCTAGAACAGAGAACACACAGACCACGAAGCACAAAGAAAAGCTAGCAAACACAACAGAAGACAAATAACACAAAGCCACGAAGCACACGGAGATTCACAAAACACAAAGCACAAAGAAACAACACAAAGCTCCACCTCAAACTAAAGACACTAAAGCATCTAGTAAACATCTCCTATAGTCTCTTCCTCTACCACCACATTAGCTTGTTTACCCTTGTTTTGCTTAAGAGGTTTGGGACAATCTCTTATGTAATGGCCTAACTCTCCATAGTTATAGCATTTCCTAAAGTCCTTAGACCACCTCACACCTCTAAAGTTCCTCTCACCACTAGAGCTAGAAGCATGTTTCTTACTAGGGTTCCTATCCCTAACATGCATGACTTTCTCTTCAGAACTATCCTCCTTACTCTTAGCAAGTTTTAATTCTCGCTCTTTGCTCTTAAGCCCATTAATTACAATATCTAACGTCACGGAGTCTCTACTGTACTTAATGGCAGATTTAACATCACTGTAAGAAGTAGGGATAACATTTAGCAAAGCCACAGCACTATATTTATCAATGGTCTCATCTCCAGTTAGTCTGATATCCTGGATCAACTTAGTAAATTCATCTAAATTCTGATCAGTACTCTTATCCATGTCTAACTTGAAAGTGAAGAACTTCTCTAACAGGAATAACTTATTAGGTAAAGAACTTTCAGTATATAGCTTATTTAACTTATCCCACATATCCTTAGCTGAATCTAAGACTCCCACTTTCCTTAAAACAGAATCAGACAAGTTGAGTACTATAGTGGAACGAGCAAGTTCATTCATATCAGCTTTCTTTTCAAAAGTTTCATTAGCAGTATAAGAATGATCCACAGCTTTAAATACACGTTGCTGAATTAAAACACATTTTATCTTCTCTTTCCAAATGTTAAAATCCGTTTTTCCATCAAAGGGGACCATCCCAAACGAATGAGAAGACGACATGCTTAAGCACACGAAAAGAACAAACGACAGAGCACAAAGAAGCAGCGAAAACACCAAGATGACAAATACCCCTAAAATCAACTAACAGCAGCAAAGATCCCAAACCTACGGCACACAGACCGATCTAGAAATTAAAAATGCACCTACGGCGCCAGTCGGCCGATCTAAGGAATCGAAAGTGCAAAGAATCAAGCCTTATACCTGAGCGGGGCCCTAGGAGAGGGTAACCCGACTTACCTACGCGCTCTAGAGCGCAGACGACGAGGAGCTGCAACCACGGCGGGGATGCCCGACGAACCTCCCTCCAACTGTGGCTCTGATACCACTGTTGGGTATCAACGGGGGTTATCGTCGGCGTTCATCCTCGCCCTCACCGTGGTTCAGTCCGGTATGCACGAAACAAGGTCTTTTCTCCTTCTCTCCTTCGCCAATGTGACAGCAGCAGCAACACACCTGTGACAATGAAAGGAAGAATACTTTAGAAGTCTGAAAAATTAATGGACGACTTACCTGCACCCGGTGCTGATCAGCAGCGTGCACGAAGAGGAGAAAAAACAGCTGCGCAGCCACGAAGACAAGGAGCAGCAGCAGCGATGAAGTGGCAGCTCTCCGGTGCGATGGTACCACGATACAACTCGGTTCTCGGCTCAGGTCGCCCACACCAACATCCCGTTCAATATCATTGAGCACACCTATCGCAGAGGCCACGGGTGGAGAGAATATGCTTGCCGGTAGATACAACGAGGTTACTACCAAGACGAACAACATGAAGCACACAAATAAACCAACACCCAAACCCACCACCACACAGAAGACACGAAGAGGAATGGGGGGCTAAAAATATCAAGAAGCTCTGTTTTCTTTTCTCTCACAACTCACGGCGCAGCACACAGGAGTTAGAGGGGGGGTGTAGGGTTTTCCGGTGAACCGAATCACCAAAACCAAAATGAACCGGATCGATCTATGGATATTGCTCATAATTCAAATTCTCAAAACCCTAGCATGCTCCTATGAATTTAATGCGAAGAATTGTGGATTTAGGGTTTACCGCAACTCCGTCGAGTCTGAACCGATCTTTCGCGTTTGAATTCCAAAATCCAATTCAACCACGCGATCCGATTTAATCTGCGAAAACAGAAATTAGAGATCTAATTTCTTAGAGAAAATCGAAAACAAAAGGGAGAGGAAAAGAGGAATCTGTTCTCCAGATTAGATCTTCAGATCTGTGTCCCAGTGCTGATCAGATCTACTACTGGTGAGGACTCCGTAGATCTGTGGCTTGAGCAGGGCCAGAATCGAAATTCTCCTCCCTCTTTCTTCAGGATCGGCGCCCCTCTCTCTCTCTCTTAGGTTTAGAGTTTTTCAACTGTGTTTGTAACTTATGAGAGAGAGCTGTCTATTTATAGACCTAGGGTTGTAAACCCTGATGGGCTCCTGGGCTCAATTCAGCACACTTGTTGGGCCAGACCTGGGACCTAATGCAAATAACAAAGTGGGCCTATAAATTAATTAATTCCCATGTCCACAACCCAGGACACAATTAATTAATTAATATTAATTCTTTTTCACCACAGAATTAATACTGACCTACCCCTTTATTACCACGTTATGAGAACGGGCTGCATTAATTGAGAATCC
>JAPKLW010001913.1:1188-77514 GCA_026898455.1 Plectranthus barbatus | reverse complement strand
AGTCCTCTTAGCCCAATTCTCCAATTAAATAAAAAGGCTGGGCTTAAATAATTAACTCGGCCCAATCACGTTGCTACGATAATATTAAATATTACCGAGTCGAATAAATTATTCCCGTAATTTATTTATCGAATTTTACTATTCGTCCTCGCGGATATAATTTGGATATCATAGAGAAGTCGCTTGATAATATTAATAATATAATGGTTGTAGCGACATTTGCTTCGTTATTTATTAAATAAAAGGCTGGGAAAATACGGGGCGTTACATTTGGTTTGAAAAAACTCAAACCGTACCTATTGGTTTGACCGAAATTTTGCTTCCAAACCGGACTGCGAACACCCCTAATAAACAATGGATATAAAATGAATAATGTTTTAGGCAAACAATTCAATTATCATTTTTATACAGAAATGAGAACTCTAGAGTAGACTCTAGTCTCGATAACGCGACTTTAGATTAGCAAGTGCGCTTTTTCAATCAACAACCAAAATGAGGTATATCGTATATATCCCCAACCTCACCAATTGAAAAACCAGGAGTTGGGGATAATCCAATATGTGAAGGATGAGAGCTTTAAACTAGATCAGCTAATCCATGTTGTTGTTACAGGTTATAAAACTGGCAGATTGAAAAATCTACTGCTACTACCCGAAGGCAGAAGCAGATCCATTCTTGGAGAAAGGAGTCATGTAAGCCTTCAACAACTAAAGTACAATTCATTTTGCTTTAGTAGATCTTTGACTTTAGCCATTTTTCAAAACTTCTTTTACTTTCCAGATGGTCATATCATTTCTTCTTCTACAACAGAAAGCTCAAGCGCGTTGTAAGCTAGCTGTTTGAGGTAATTTAGGATTCATTCATACATTATTTGTTACAATCATCTGCAACTAGACGCTTCAGTTTACTCATCACCTGTTCTCATTGGCAGCAACTTGGTGAGTGACAGCTTTTATCCCCAAGGGTTAAGTCTAGAGGAAGATGGAGAAATATTTGATGGTATGGACATATAATTAGAGCAATCAATTTGTTATAATCCTGTGCATGATTATCATGAAATTCGGCCTGCTTCAAACCTCTTTATGTATAGTTTGCACATTCTTTTGTTTCTGTTAGTGTTTACATGTTTTTCTGTATGTAAATACCAGATACATCGTAAGGCTGCTATTGCTGCGTTGCTTTCTGTTGTAGAGATCTTGTGTAAAAACTATGCATTAGGTTTTGAACTTGTTGCTTCCATTAATGCATATATTTTGTTAGCATGGTCTTGAATTTTGGAGCAATCTTTCCAATATTCCGGTGTCAAAAATTGTGAAGACTTTGCTCGATCACAATTTGTCAACTACACCATTCATTTTCCATTAAAAAAACAGTATAACGAACTACGAAAAAAACCTTCTTCACATATAAAGTCTTCAACCATACCAAATACAAAGTGCACACAAAATCATCACAACAATTGACAAAATTAATAGGATATAGAAAATCTTGGGTTGCTTGCTGCGTTCAAGGCATCCTCCTGGTAGATATGGGTTGCCTTCATACAACTCAGGGCAACTGCAGTATTTTCTCGTCGACACATAATCATCATAATGTCCAAAATATCCATTGTAATAATTTGAAAAGTAGCTATTGTAATAATCTTCAAAAAAATAATAACGAAGTTTTGATCGGCAAGCATAAGAAGAAGGATATACTTGGCAAAAATCATTTAGATTTTTGGAAAGACAGGAATCAGAATACGAAGTCCGATACCTGTTGCCGGATTCATCAGGATAGGAGAGACAGTAATCATCGGAATAGATGCAGTTTGGATTAGTGTAACCTTTGAGATCGCCGTATTCCCACTCAAGTACCAGTGGTGCAAATTCAAGTTCTCGGCCCTTATAGCTTCGTTTATCAGCAGGGAAAACATAACCACAAAAGCTATTATTGGTAGCATTGGTGGTTTCGTATGAGTAGTGAATCTCCTTGAATCGTCATGGAATTGGAATCTGGCAGCAGTTGACGCCATTGCAGGAGGCCTCTGCCTCTGCGGCATGATCACACAAGGCCTGGCATCCTCCTAATGTGGAGGTTTTGTTAGCACCCAGCCACACTGAATTCTGGCACCCATATACCACCAGGGTGTTGTAGCGTGCTGAGATGGTAAACGGATTTCCCTTGAGTGATGTGGACAGCTTTCCTGAGCTCGGCACAGGAGAGCAAGTCATGGGTGATACCATCTGCTTTACTACCACTGTCCCTGAGATGGAAATATTTACAACTTCCATGTTGATGCTGCTTAGGATCGGTACCGTGGAATTAATGCATTCAACAGTGAAGGAGGAGTTGGAGCTGCAGTTGGGACCAATCCCGAAGGGATATGGAATGGTGACATTTCCACACTTTTCTTCACAACCAGGTTTCGACAAAGATAGTGCAAAAGTTGCTGTTATGGACAAGCTTAGGAGGGATAATATTATGTACCGCTTCATTCTTCTTCAATAGTACATATGAAAAGAGCTTGCAACTATTTGAGATAGAATCTTACTGCACGTAATTTCATGGATTTTGATTGAATACTTGAAAAGAAAAAGAAGGGAGAATTGTTGCAGAATTGTATTAATGAGAATAAAGTAAAAAAATCGATCTTTTTTTATAGGGAGAGACCCCAAATCTATACAAGGAATATGTATTTACATATGGTAAGATAGATCTAAATTTTTATTTACTTCTATTAAATTTATTCCTATTCAAATCTATTACAAATAAGAATAACTCTCGTCCAATTAGTAAACAAGATATATGATATCCTTTCCATATCTATTTAATTTGAAGTATTCCTCGAGTTGCCCTTGATTGGTGTGGTTCGATCACTTTAACCATCAAGTGATTCGATCACTTTAGTTTTCCGGGCTAATTCGATCTCCACTTGTCCAAAAAAATTGTCTTATGCATATACGGACATTCGAGGCCAAGAGTCGGACTTCATTTTCCTGTAAATGGATCCAAAATGAATATGTCCATTTTAGGGTACAACAATACAAATAGTTATTTGTAGGCAAAAACTTGCGTTAAGCATGCTTAAACGGTTTAGGCGGGTTTTATCCATACCCAAATGAGTTCACCCATCCCAAATAGGGTATATTAGATGAGTTTAGCTTGGGTTAATTGATAAAACCCGCCTAAACCGTTTAGGCGTGCCTAACCTGAGACCTTCCATAATTTGTAAGTTCCCAGACTGTGGCTATGAGCTGAAAAATTGAAAAATTAAATTTTGGTTTACAAGCGATGAAGATAGCTTATTAGAAACAATGGTCAGTGGCAGTAACAATTGTTACTTAAATTAGCAAATAGAGTTTGTTCGGTCACCATCTATCTCTCCAATTATATGCTACACTCAAAGCCGGCCTGTAAATTTTGAGGCTCGGTGCGAATAAAAATCTGATATCCCTATTTAAATTAAATATTTATAAAAATTATTAATAAAATATAATATAAAATATATTTTAAAATCATCAATCCTATTTAGAAACGACCTCATGATAGTGGGCCCTCACCACCCATCAATGCACGGAGTTCTTCGTCTAATCGTTACTCTCGACGGTCAAGATATTATTGACTGTGAACCTCTATTGAATTATTTACATAGAGGAATGGAAAAAATTGTGGAAAATCGAACAATTATACAATATTTGCCTTCTGTTATGTAACACGTTGGAATTATTTAGCTACTATGTTTACAGAAACAATATTCAAGTACCTAAAGGGCTAGCTATATTAGAGCTATTATGCTGGAGTTGAGTCGTATTGCTTTCCATTTATTATGGCTTGGCCCTTTTATAGCAGATATTGGGGCACAGACCCCGTTTTTCTATATTTTGAGAGAACGAGAATTGATATATGACCTATTCGAAGCCGTTACTGGTATGTGCATGATGCATAATTATTTTTGTATAGGAGATTAACAAATTTCTTGTGACAAAATATTCAATGTTCGCAACTTCACAACCACCTTATAGATTTCACTTCATTTCAAAATAAACTTGAAATAAAATAAAAAAATTAAATAATATCATATAAATTAAATGCATAGTCATCATTTAAAAATAATTCTCCTATCATTTTTTGAAGCAAATTTTTTGAGATGTTTACTAGGCCACGAAGAACGATTAACATAATATTACTACGAGTAATACAAAATAAATAAAAGCAAACAAATTCAAATTTACAACCACTCTGAAAAGTTTTTAAAAATTAGACTAATAAATTTACAGCAAAGGCCTAAAAAATCATGTAAAAACAAATGCAGCAAGAAAATATGATTGCACAACATTATGATTACAAAATAATTCACATCATATATAATATTTGTTTAAGAAAAAAATGAAGTACGTACTACCTTATCAATTAGTTGCTACTTACTAAAATTTCTTTGTAAGATATTGAAAAAAAAAAGAGAGAAGAAAATTAGAGAAGCAATGAAAAAGTAAAGAGAGAGTAGTTTGTATTGTAGAAGGGAGTCCAATTCTTTATTGACATCTATAATATTTTTAATATATTATTTGATAACTTAATAAATCTTAATATTTTATTTTTGATATATTAAGAGCTAAATATTTTTATTAGGCTAAATATAAATTTATTTTTTTGTTAATCTTTTTAGTTAAGTTAAAATTAAATTTTTTTATCTTCTTTTTTTAAATGGTGTCCTATTAAGATAAATTGATAGTATAATATTACTATTATTATATCATTTTTTTTTGTAAAATGGTGTTCCCTTAATTCAGAGGCCCCGGTGCACAGCACCTCTCGCACGGCCTTAGAGCCGCCACTGGCTACACCAATACCAAACAAACTAAACATTCCCAATCTACAAACATAATTTCAAAGGACAAAGAGGCAAAATACTCCCATCTTTCACAATCACCAATGTTTTTTTTTTTAGAATTTATCTTGCTTGTAACATACTTTTTGTGATTTTGCGTTGTAAATATATCAAACTAGCACAAGGTGCCAAAACTTGTTGCAGGCAGTAAGAGAAATTGCTTTGATAAATCTAATTTTAGTGGTCTGTTGATTATTGCATGCATAATTAATCGATTTTGGAGTTTTCTTGAAATGTTTTAGGAGAAATATATTTGTATTACTCAAACTATGATAATGACAGGTTATGTAAAAGTAATCTAAATTTTTTATTATTAAAATATTTCAAATTTTATTATTGAGAATAATAAAAAAACAATCCCTCCTTTTACAATGAAAAATAGGAGTACTATTTATAGGGAGAAAAACTTTAGATTTACTAGGAAAGCAACTTTAATCATGGCGCCAATAAACTCTTTCCATAGTTTTGGAGTTGATATGGTCAAAATATCTCTTGATTTGCCTTTTTTTCCTCGTCCTTCTATATTCTCCTTATATGCTTTTAAACGCCAATTGGATCAGATTGCTTTTTCCGAGAAGCATCTCGAGGGGCAACTCAAGTAGTTCGATCACCATAACGAATCGAGCGTCTTGCATCAAGTTATTCGATCAATTCCAATAGCGAATTAATTGCATACCCGAGTTGACAATTATCGTGCTGATGGACCTTGACTCTACTGATCAGACCTCATTTAATTAAAAATGGACCATGGGACTAAACTCAAATTATTAAATTGTTTTTATCAAATTGTGTTTAAACACCTAATATTTAATATCAGTAATAAACAATGAGTGTAAAATGAATAATGTTTTAGGCCAAAAAAAAAAAAAAAACAATCCTGTGCGTGCGTGGTGCAACGACTTCAAATATATTTTTATAGAGAATCATCCCAACCAAATTTACGTCTCATTGTCAACCATCAACATACGCCAATCTCAATCCATATTTAAAATTAGGTCATCTCCAAAAAAATATTAAACTCAAAATACAGTAACACATCACAGTAGAATTCAATCGTAAACACTAAACTCATACTAAAAAAAATATTTCTCACAGCTTTATTTATTTTTTAATAATATTAATATATTTATCAAATTTAAAATTTTAATTATTTTTTAATTTAAAATAAAATAAATTATTATGAAATAATTGTATTAATAAATACAAAATATTGTTAATTGTATGTTTATCAAATAAAATAATATATTAAAATGCATTAGAAATACCAAAAAAATAAAAAAAGAGTTACTGTAAATAATAAAATAAAAAAATTTGGCCAGACGCACAAAACTATTCAATTGAAAAAGGGATTTTCAGAGGGCAACAAGCTGCTCCTGCTCCACCAACATTCACGCAAATTTGCGTTTTTGGGAGAGGGAAAATCACAAAACGCAAATTGCGTTTCGCATGAATTTGGAGGAATAATGAATGCGTTTGCGCATCCATTGGAGTTGGTCTTAAAAGAAGTTACATATGAAATAAATTTCCACTTATTCAATTCAGAATTCTGGCATATTCCAGTGTTAGGGTTCCTCTCGTCTTCCCCAAAAGCATTATCTTGCTTCTGAAAATTTGAGGACGGCAAATAACTTATTCGTTTTCTGGCGTTTCGTCATATCAGGTAAGCTTATCTTTCCTTCCGTTCAATTCAAGTTGTTGGACTCCACTGCGAAATATCTGCTTCTCGCTGATGCTGAGATTTTATTTGTTCCATGTGTTGTGGAAAGTGAGTTTATTTTCAGATCTGCTTATAATCGTAAGACGTGGCCCGTTTTCCTTTAATCTTAATTGAAGCCAGTGAAATTGTACAAAAGATTAAGGACTCAGGTTGTGTGAGCGATAGGGGTGTTAATTTAGTCCGATATTGACAGGTTGGATCGAACAACCTAAGCTAAATCGTTAGGGTTGAGAAAATAACCGGGCTAAATGGTCCGGGCTAAACAGGTTGACCTGGGCTGGTCCATTTTTTATAATAAAAATCAAAATATTTTAATATAATTAAATTGTTAATTTTTGGGAAAATAAATGTGAACTAACTTAAACTATTGATTTGTTTTATAATTGGACCGAAGTGTTTTAATAAATCTTATGCACACAAATGATATACCTATATTTTAACAATTTAGAAATACTATTTTAAATATATAATTTAAAATAATATTTGAGATATGATTGATTTCTAAAATATTAAATATTATTTCAAAATAAATCATATTTTTCTAGTTATTTAGGTTCACAAATTTATAAAATTATTGAGTGAAACATTAATATCTCGTTAAATACAAAACTTATTATAGTTTACTTTATATCATAATAAATTATTTAACATAATTGTGAGACATTATCCAATCTTTATTATATATATATATATATTGCAATATGATTATCATGCAATATTCATTTAATAAATATATTTATTTACTCTATTTAATGTGATATTATTAGAATTTTATAATTAACTAATATATTTATTTAATTTATCTAATGTATTATTCTTAGTATATATACAACATTTTATGTTAGTATGAAATTATAAGAATAATTATATTATTATTATATATAATTATTTTTAATAATAAAAATTTAAGCTTAATAAAAAATATAAATAAAAAAATCGTGATTTTGTAAACCCGACAGGCCAGTCCGAAAACTTGAGAGTTATGGTTAGGGTTTGGGTTGAGAATCTCAAGCCCGTAAAAAGTTACGGCCCGTTTAGCCGACCTATTAATCCGCAGCCTGATAAGGCTGGCCCGAAACCTGGCAGGTTGGCCCGTTTGACATCCCTAGTGAGCGAGTTCAGTTTTTGCGTGCTGCGCACTTGTTCTTAGTTGTAAAGAAGTAACTTGCTGGATGGTAGCGCTATGGGTTCTTAATAAGAGGCGCATTGTTAACTTTTTATTGCGTGCCACTGTCCGATTTTCTTTGTTGGCGGTCATTTGTGTATATCTGATTCTCATTCGGGTGCCTTAGTTGGTCGTGAGGCCATGGGTTCTATTAGAGTGCTTGCTTCCGCTCACTTTAGATTGCTTGCTTCCTCTCACTAAGATAAGTCTAGTTAGCTAAATGAATGAAGCTATGCAAAGTGAAGCTATTAGAAGTCAAGCCCTTTTCAGAGCTTCTCTTACTTACTTAATTCCATCTGGATGGCGCATAAAGAGAGAACTTTCTGGCAAGCTGCTTGACATAAAGAAAATAGATGAGATCTCCTCTCACATATCGGTTGTGTGAATTTTAAGAAGAGCAGCTTAAGCATATTCGTTGTCCAGATGGGTTTTCGGTTGCCATTGACTCTATTTCATTGCAGGCCCCTTGTCCCTCTCTTTAGCTAAGATAGTTACCTGGGAGGAGAGACTTAATATCCCTTTAACCTGAAAGTGGCTCAAAGCCTTTTCAGATGGGAGGGCATAATCTAGGTTGGAAGTCTCCATTCATTGCTCAAGGTTCATAAAAGTCTTCTAGTCTTCCATCGGGACTAGTTTCGGGCAGGAGGGCAAGAAAAGGAGAAGAGATCTATCGAAGAAGAAAAACTTTGCATTCCATTAGGAGTTCAAACAAACTATTGACTGATCTAAAAATATGCAACAAGTTGAAAAACAGACTAACCGGCCCAAAAGGGATTCATAGTCGCACATAAATATAACTCTCGAAGAACCGAAAAGAGGAATTATCTGGAATAGCATGTAGTTATTTCATCTTCAAGTCGAGTCCGGATAGACTCCCTCGGCTAGAGAGCAGATATCGGGAGGAGAGTCTGAAACTGCATCTAATCTAATGCATCGAGACATGACTGCCAACCTAAACTTTTTTCGATTTCATTAAAGGATCCGCTCTTTTTTAATAGAAAAAGGCATTGACACATGACTGCATTTCAATGCTTCAACAGTAAGTATGCTTCAACCTTCTTTCTTAGCCGATGGATTAGCTTTCGTTCCTGTCGGACCGATACTAAGCTGGTTCGTTTTGGTCTGAAGTGGAAGATTTACAATAGTAAAGGCTAAATTCAGTCTAAACAGTGGTATGGTATGAATTAGGTTATAAAACACGGGATCACTCGACGAAGAATCCGAGTCGAACCCCAATTCATATTTAGTAGAGTGTTTAAAAAAGTACTCATAATGTGCTTGAAGAGCAGCCTTCTTTCATACTAAGATTAATTAGATTTTTCGGTATACTGCTTTCCTAGCAGACTCTGTGTTGCCTTTGTCAGCCGTGAGTTGTGGGAAGCACAAAACAAAGTTTCACCCTTTAGTGTCCAATGATATCATCGATTGCTTTCATATTTATGGTAACAATCTTTATTATCTTATCTTTCTTTTGGTTCGGTTGGGAAGCTTTATGGTTTCATATGCTTTCTTCTACTTTAGTTTTGGATAGAATCGTCCATAAGCTTTTGCGTGTTATAGTGGATTTTTATTATTTGTTGAAGGGGCAGTGCAAACGAGATGAAGGAAGTAGCATCTACATATAAGGAAGATTGAAGACCGGAATGTATACAAAAGGAATATTTCACAAAGCAATATTTCACAAAGCAGATTTATTCCTTTTCATCTCAGTAAGTAATTACTGAGATTATTATTCCCATCTTCAGTTTCACTATCAAGTGTTTCTCAAATTTGATACATTTTCATGTGTTTTAGGTGTTACCTCCATCTCAAATTTGATACATTTCCTTGTGTTTCAATCATTTTTTATTTGAACGTTCCTAAGTCAAAATAATTGAATAAATGCAGGATATGGAATAAGAGTACTATTTTGCTTGGTAATCAAATTATGACTATCTTATTCCATATCCTGCATTTATTCAATTATTTTGACTTAGGAACGTTCAAATAAAAAATGATTTTCTATTTTTATCTAAAATACTTAGTATTATCCTTATTCCATGTTTATCAACATTAATTTTCTTTATCATCTAAATTACTTATGACAATTTGTTTTTTTCTTTCGACAAATAGGCGTTGAGTATCATCCTTATTCTCAGGTAACAGGTGTTCCTGAAGAGAGGATGTGCGAGCTATCTTTTTGCCAGTTAATTATGCCCATTCAGTGCATTCACATCAACTGGACGTACCACTGCACCCAGTATGGATGCTACATAGCCAACCTCACTTCGCCACTTGGTACGCTTCTGCAGTCAGCTCTTTCTAAGACGAGGATGGGTGCTGGTTCTAAAAATTGGCCAAAGCAGGTCACTCCTTACATCGAGATAAGAAAGCATATTCAAGTGCAACTTTTTCCATTAACAAACACGCCAACATTGCACTCGCAGGCATCAGAGAAGCTGCAGGACGAGGTGAATTAAAGAAAATATGTTAATAGTTAGTAGTAGAATTATGAGCGAATGTAATCTACTTTTATAGGTGAATGAGGAGGAGCCGCAGCAGGTTAAGGAGCCGCAAATGCAAGTAGATAAGTCATAGGGCAAGGTAGATTAAAGAAAATATATTTACGGTTAATAATATAGAATACGTGCGAATAACCTATATTTTTACAGGTTGATGAGCCACATGTTGAGAAATTGTTTTTATATTTATTTTGTAAAGATTGCATGTGCTCGGACCTGAAGTATATACTTTTATAGGTCGAGGAGCTGCCTCAAAAGAAGACACGAAGAAAGTTAGGTTTTTAGAAGTTGAGGAGTCGCCGCAAAAGAAGAAAGTGTATGATATTTCCAATCTTTGGCGGTCAACCAAGCTAAAGAAATGATGTGTGTTGCGAGATATTTTTAGATAATCAGTTGAATGATTTTGTTTCATGTATTATATAGTTGGGTATGTATTCACAACTAAATCCAACATCTGCTTGTTTATGTATTCAATTTTAGAATTCTAGAAGAAGTATGGAGTGACAGGAAGCCGAGCTATTCTTATCTTCAAGTTTTTGGATGTTTGCCTTTTTCACATCTTAAGCAAGACAAACTTGAACCTAGAGCCTTAAGATGTATCTTTTTAGGCTATCCTCAAGGTGTAAAGGGTTACAGATTGTGGTGCATTGAAGCTGGCAAACAGAAATTAATCATAAGTAGGGATGTGATCTTTCATGAGTATAAGATGCCATATTTTGATAATACTTTGTCTGAAGAAGCAGACACAGGGAAACAATTAATTGAATAGATTGAGGTGGAGGTAATACCTGAAACACGTGAAAATGTATCAGATTTGAGAAACACAACCGAAACACCGAAATTGATGATGAGAATAATAATCTCAGTAATTACTTGCTAGGGATAGAGAAATGAGACAAGTAGTTGCACCTAAAAGGTATGATAATGAGAACTATATGTTATATGCTCTATCTTGAATAAACGATCAAATAATTCTGGTTTGAAGCTTGTTTGTTTTTGTTCTTGCTATCAGCACATGTTTCTTATTTACTTTGTTCCAGAGTCGTTTGCAACAAATCCATTTCCAGTCAAGCTTTTAAGAATACCAATACTGTGATCTTTTTTTGTATTTGCATTGTTTATGCTGCTGTAAACTTCAAGATGGCAGCAATAGGGCCCATTTGTTTAAATCCTGAAAATATTAGGGATTAGGAATTGAATTAGTTATACTTGATGACATGATAGGAGTGGGACTCAATTTTAAATAAAGAATTATTCCAGAATCCACCATAAATAATGAGATTGAGTTATCACTTTGTTAGATTAGCCTCTAGTAATACCACAAGAAGGAAACCAAATCATGGACTGTTTTTTGGAGATAATGTTCCTTTGAATATTTGTTTTATTTAACATGTGTTCTCTGTGTTGAAATTTTCTTTGCGTCTTTGGTTGTGTGATTGGAACTTTTCTGCACCTTATTCTTGATCTTCTGATGGAGGTTTTTCTATTTACATGGGATTAGTATTTGGATTGAGTTATATAGTATTAGTGAGGTTCAAGATTTCGTCTTCCCTGCATCCAACACCAGCTGTTTGCGGGCTTCCCATGGAAGAGGCACGGATGTTGATATCCAAAACTGGTTAGCATAATCTAGTAATTTTAGCAATATTCCTTCAGGTGATTTGACATTCATGTATTATGCAGAAATGTTTGATCGAGGAATGTATGCTGGCCCTGTTGGATGGTTTGGTGGTGCAGAGAGTGAGTTTGCTGTGGGAATAAGGTCAGCACTGGTTAGACAGATTAGGCTCTATGCGTCTCTTGTATACCACGCTCTGTACAGTATTTTAAATGATTATCGAATAACGAACTAAACTTGAATCAAGATTGATTTCCACTTTTGGCATGACTATCTTGTTATCAGTTGAAAGTGTGTTAGATAAGATAAGTGAGTGATGTATAAGTTTATTTTATAAGGGCTCTGGTGTAATAATCTATGCTGGAACAGGAATAGTAGAAGGAAGCAATTCTTCCATGGAATGGCAGGAGCTGGAGCTGAAGACTTCACAGGTTGGTTTGTCCTTGGACTCTTGATTTTGTTTCCTGTCCTGTAGTTCACCAAACTGATGAAACTCGAGGCGCCGCTCGTGTGGATGAGGGAACTTGAAAAGGTCAGTAAAATGCTTTTCATTCTCTACAACATAATTGGTGACAGAGAACAAAAGGAAAGAGACATTATAGTTTTGAGCCTTTGCATACATAAATTTGTTCAAATTTATATATTGGACTTAATTTGGTCATGCCTTCGGTCACAGGTTGAAAACTCCTCAAGAAACACCTCTGTTTCGTTCTCTGGATGATGAATCACAACCATCTAACACAGGTGATAATTTAGCAGCTCAAAAGAATTCTCTGGAGTGGAGGGGTGAGCCTTTGCATACATAAAGGCGTGGTTGCACGGTGTAAGCCATTGTTTCATTGTTGCACATTTAATTTTGTATAAATTAGATTATATTCCATTTTAGTGAAATCTCTCACACATTACTTCTCTCTCTCTCTCTCTCTCTCTCTTTCTCTCACACACACACACCATGGATGCAGCACAATGAATGAATGATGGTGATCTTTGTAAAACATAGCAGTAAAGATTAGTCGATTGAGTTGAATTGAACAATGATTATAGTAGCATATTTCTGATATGGCGTGCCCGTAACTTGTGTGCTTTTCAACAAGGTTCATTCCATACTCTTAAAATTGTTGATGAAATTAAGAGTGATGTGTATCGGATACTATATTCTCTTTACCCTGTGGAACTGCTGGTGAATCATATGGAACGTCTATGTATTTAGGTGTTTTTGTGGTTTTGCGGCTTGCCATTATGCTGGGTGTTTATTGGACTTTGCTGCAGCCTTATTACCTTGGATTACTAGTGGCCTTTTTGCTTCTTGTTGCAGTACACTCTCATGCTGTTTGTGTGGGATTTTGAATGGCTACAAATGCTGCAGGTTTTTTCTATGATCGTAGCTGTATTCTCTCGGCTAGGGGTTGGTTAATGATGATAGTGTTTTTTATTGCTGTTACATTATCTGCCTAAGCTGTTTATATGGATATTCGAACTCAACATGTAATTTTTAGCTGCTGCCACCTTTATATTATTTACCTCCCTTGTTGTTTGGTTGGCTGCTGGGTTTGTGTACTTTTGTAGGGGTGCTGCTGCTGCTGTTTCTAGGACATGGCTGCTACTCCTCACTTGCTGCTGCTGCTATATTGAAATGCTGCTGCTACTATGAAATGCTACTGCTGCGGGTTTGAGACTGATACTGCTGTCCTCAGTTGCTGCTGGTCTGCCTACTGTTACTTCCTACTGGGCTGCTTGCGGCTTGTCCCTCATCAGATGTTTCTTGCAAAAGGAGCTCGTTCAGATGATTTTCTTGCAAACCCCAATCAACCAAACATAATGTATGCTGCAAGCTTGCTGTCAAGATTCATGCAGACTCCAAGTCATATTCACCTAGCAGGCTAGCACAACAAAAATTTTCTTATGTTACATCCAATGAACAATGAATTTTGGTTTAAGTTACAAGAAGAATGTTGCTGTCAACTTAATTGGATACTAAGATAGTGATTTTGATGGATCATTCGATGAGGTAAAGAGCACATCCAGATATAGCATTTGGATTTATTTTAATATATATGTAGATAGTTAGACACATAAGATAAAATATATATATATATATATATATATATATATATAATTTATATTATAATATATTAATATATAATGTTGTTGAATAAAAATTAAAGATATTTTTAAAAATTACTAATAATATAAAAAAGTACAATTTTATTAATTATATCTTAATATTATGAAATAAGACATATATCTAGTATTTGATTATATTTGTGGGCTCATCATTCCAAGTTTAATTGCTAGGCAAATATACCAACAAAAACAAAATTAAGCAAGGATTTACAATCTGATTCCAATGATTTTATTGCATCAATAAATGAAGATTTTCGATTAAGATATTTCTGATCTGAGAATGATCTGAAAGGATTCTTGACATAATTGTAGTAGATGAATTAGTATTTAAGATAACTATTTTTGGATAAGCTCTTGTAAGTCCTTGACTTGATAAAAAAAAAATTAATAATAACCAAGAGAAATGTTAAAGACTTTTCATTTGTTGCCAAGAATATACTATTTTGGTTTGATCACCAATCAATTCGAAGAAATTTCGAATAAACTTCTTCACATAAAATAATAACATAATAAATATAATTAGAATTAATTTATTAAGATATCATATATATTTTGTGAAATTTGAATAGTATCATTGAGTTGAAAAAAAACAGATTTGAATATAATATTTTAAAAATAAAATAAATTTTATAATTAGTTAAAATTTAGGATAACAATTATAATTTAAAATTATTAATGTATGAAAATAGTATGAAGTAGTTTAGTAATAATAAGATAAAATGTAGATAGATTGGTAAAAAGATAAATTAAAAAACATTATTAATGTTGATGTGATAGTTTTTAGAGAGAAAATAATAAAGTAATAATAATTATAATAATTTTGCTTTAATATATTAATAGATATCACGCTAAGCTTAATTAGTTTTAGTTTTCTAAACACCCAAAATACTTCCAAGTCAACTGGAAAGTCCCAACACTAAATATTCAAAATATGCATGCGTCTAGAATGACTTTTGGCTACTTGAATGTATCAGGAAAT
Organism: Plectranthus barbatus; assembly: GCA_026898455.1. Lineage (NCBI taxonomy): Eukaryota > Viridiplantae > Streptophyta > Magnoliopsida > Lamiales > Lamiaceae > Plectranthus > Plectranthus barbatus. Next base: position 62,540 of record JAPKLW010001913.1, on the reverse strand, counting down.
TTCCATGGGTTAAGAGAAATTCCGGCAAATTAAATATTAATATATAATTTCAATATTGCTTAGTTTGTTCTATGAATCAACCAAATAGCAAGTCGTAATTCAATTATCTTTGTTTTTATTGAATAGATATAATGGTGAATTCATAAAAGTGAATACAGCATAAAATTATAAATATTGTCCAATACTTAGAGATGTATAATTGACATGACTTTAAAAAATTTGATGGACATAAAATTCCAGTATCTGTAAGCTATCAAGAACAGAGTCCAATGTGATACTACAACAACCATCACATACATATTAAACAATTTCCTCTAGTTGAAGCATAGATATTAATGATGTCTAACTTGATCCAAAGGTAACCAATTCAAAGATCATTAGAAGCAATTTACATGGCAGGCCATGACATAAGATAATGCAACCGTCAAAACATAATCAGCAACAACCAAAGAAACATTCTTCATATAAAAGTCTTATAACAATACAAACAAACCGGATACAGAACATATGCCGTAAACTCTTGCAGCAAACTAACTAATATCAGAATAATTGAAGCATAAGCACACGAAATGCAAAAATAAGAAACCATGATACAGAAAATCATTCAGCTTTGCTAGTGACCTGATACGAAAGGACGTACTGTTTCCTAGAGCTCACCAAGCAATGGAAGCTCAGTTTCCACTGAAAATGCTGCGATGGAGTCGAAATGCATGCTGTTCGAGATGGAAGAGAAGTTCCGAGACTCAGCAACCTCTATAGAATGACTCTCTCTTCTGCCAGCACCACTCTGCACAACATTACTGCATTCATCCACTTCTTTAATTGCCTCCAACTCGGCTGCAACCTCCTTCATCGTCGGCCTCCTCTTGCCATTCAATTGCAGACACCTTCTAGCAAGGTTAGCTACGACCACTATTTCTTCCCTCCCGCCTTCTTTGAGGACTCTTGCATCAAGAATCTCATACAACTGGTTCTCTTCCATAGAGTGCAAGAAATGTGTGGCTAAACTCCTTCCCACTTCCACTCTGATGGATGATATTGCTTTCTCGCCAGTTAGGAGCTCAACCATAACCACGCCAAAGCTATACACATCACTCTTCTCTGTGAACTGATTTGATTGGAAGTATTCAGGATCCAAGTAGCCAAAGGTGCCAAGAACTCGGGTGGTCACATGAGTTTGTTCAAGAGCTACCGATCTTGATGTTCCAAAGTCTGAAACTTTGGCTCGGTACTTGTCATCTAAGAGTATGTTTGTTGACTTGATATCGCGATGATAAATGGGTGCAGATGCAGCAGAGTGTAAGTAGGCAAGTCCGCCTGCTACTTGTTTTGCAATTTTCAGACGCATTGCCCAAGTTAATGGGAATTCATCATTGGGCTCGTGGATGTGCTGGAAAAGGGTGCCATTGGGAATGAACTCGTAGACGAGGAGAGAAGCTTCTGTGTCTAGACAACATCCCAATAACTTAACTACATTCCTATGGTTTATTTGTGAAAGTATCACCACCTCGTTGATGAAGACTTCAAGATCTCCTTCGTCCAACTTTTTGGACTTCTTAACTGCTACAATACTTCCATCCGTCAACATTCCTTTGTAAACAGTACCTTGACCTCCACGACCAAGTATGCGGTTCTCATTATAGTGATCAGTAGCATGTGTCAACTCTTTGGAACTGTACAACTTGGTCCTCTCAAGGCCATTACCAGTTACAGACAACTGCTGTTCCAGCAACAATCCTCCACGCTTAATAAACTCCCTTCTACGGTTAGCCTTGATTCTTTTTCTGGTAAATTTGGCCAACTTCCATGTTGCGAGGAGCAGAATTATTGCCGCAATCGCACTGCCAATACTGAATAGTGCTATTTTAACGCTAGCTTTGCGTTTGTCTAGACAGTCATAATCCCCTTTCACGTTGATACAAGTCGATGATCCGCATATCATCGGTGACTCACTGCATTCATCTACATCACGACATCCTCCTGGAAGATATGGGTTGCCTTCATAACCGCGGGGGCAAGAGCAGTATTTCGTCGTCGAAATATATTCATCATAATATCCAAAATATCCATCATAATAATTAGAAAAGTCGCGATTGTAATAATTCTCAAAAAAAGAACGTTGAGAATTTATAGATTGTGATCGGCAAGAATAATAAGAAGGATATACGTTGCAAAAATTATTAATACTTGTGGACCAACATGAATGAGAAGAATACGAACTTATATGCCTGTTGCCAGATTCATCAGGCTTGGAGAGGCAGTAATCATTGGAATAGGTGCAAATTGGATCAGTGTATCCTTTGAGATCGCCATACTCCCACTCAAGTACCAGTGTTGCAGATTCAAGTTGTTGGCCAAATGGGTGTGGGTGATCACTTAGAAGGTCCCTATAGCTTTTATAATCTTGTTGCAGGCGTTCATTAGCAGCAGGGAAAACATAACCACAAGAGCTATCATTGGTAGCTTCGGTGGTTTTGTATGTATAGTGGATCTCCTTGAATCGCCGTGGAATTGTTATCTGGCAGCAGTTAACACCATTGCAGGAGTTCTCTGTGGAGTGGTTATTACATAAGGCCGTGCATCCTCCCAATGTGGAGGTTTCATTAGCACCCAACCACACCGAATTCTTGCACCCATATACCACCAGGGTGTTGTAGCGTGCTGAGATGGTAAACGGAGTTCCCTTGAGTGATGTAGACATATATCCTGAGCTCAGCTGATTAGAGCAATTCATGGGTGATACCAGCTGCTTTACTACAGCTGTGCCAAAGATTGAAATACGCAGTGCTTCCATTTTGATGCTGCTCAGGATTGGAGTCGTGGAATTAATGCATTCAATAGCGAAGGAGGAATTTGCACTGCACTTCGGACCAATCCCGAAAGGATACGGAATGGTGACATTTCCACACTTCTCCTGGCAACCAGATTTCGACAAAGATATTGCAAGAGTTGCAGTTGTGGCGAAGCTAATTAGGAAGGCAAATATTATGTACCACTTCATTCTTCCTTCAACTATTTCTGGAATCCAAGACTTCAAAGAAAGTATTAACTATGAAACATGTTGAGACCACTTGATTACAGATATATCTACAACGACTACAAGATAAACATATGAAAATTGGGAAAATAAATAATAAAGCAAAGCCATTTCAGACAGAATCTTGAATTATACGGATAGAATTTAAAATAATTGCATGTAGAATAACTAATAAACATATTTATATAGTTCCCAGCCGTACCTTTAACGTGGCTACGCTGATTCAAGATAGCTAGGAAATTGAATACTGTTGTATGATTTGAAGAGATATGATGGAACACTGATCAACTATGAATCATTGCTCATGGTTATGGTGCTAATTAATAAAGATGACCAATCTTCAAAAGTCTTTCAAGTCAACTGCAACTGTATTAAGTCATGCGAAAAAGACACTGCAATAATGGAGTTTTTTTTGTCTTGTCGCCAACACGCTTATAAACTATAATGTTAGAAATGTCATTTTATTTTATTTTTTGCAGTTGATATATAATGAGTTCAATTTTCTCTAATTCCTTTTTTTATAAATAAAAAATCATTTTATTTATATTCACACACTTAAATATGTTCTAGAAATTTTAAATACATGATGAAGTACTTTCACACCCTGAAGAGGGGTTAATTTTATCCGATTCTATAAACGCTTCTAGTTAACTTCTTGTGTACATATGTATTGGATTGTAACAGCAAATATTTTCTAAAAATCAAGAAACTAAATTCATATATTTTAGTCATTGCGACGCTGCATGTTAAATTTAAAGGTTTCAAATGTGCCACAGGGTCGGGTCTTCTAGTCTAGCACTAAGCCACTCACCGGCCCACCATCTTCACTGAAAGTTCCTTTTAGAAAATATCAGGGCGCATAAAAAATGATCAATTCATTTGTTACACAATAATATATTTTATTGCCTCGATTACTAATTTTAATATTTTTTATTTTGTTTTTACGAAAATAAAATTTTAATATAATACAATAACGATAACAGATAAACAATAACAATAATAAATGCGAAAGAAAAAGGAAAAATTGAATGCAAAGAGGACGAGTAAATAGTGTAATTAATGAAAAAATACTTTTACAGAATTTTGACTAAGCTAGTGAGCATAAATATTGACATAAAAAATGAAGTGGGGCCTCACTTTTAAACACTAAGGACGGCTTGTTATAATAACTAAGTATATATCACTCGCGCGATACGCGATAATATAATTAATTTTTTATTTTTTTGTATTAATATTTATGTTAAATAGATCAAATAATATAAATAATATGGATGTAGAAATGTAATGCATTTCTTACATTTTGATTGATGTAGTGGTCCATCGGTGCTAGGGTTGATTGATGTCGGGGTCAATACGCATCTGACCTTTTGGCTTTCTCAACTTTATTAGTTGGGCCGCGCATTTATCGCGTTGGAATCTCTCAGATCCAGTCCAACGATATAGATTGTTCTAAGTAACTTGGGCCTAACCCAACATATATGGGTGGATGAAACTGCGGTTAAATTATAACAAATTAATGTTATTAAAAATATTAAATAAAAATTAATAATTTTAATGGTAAACATGAAGTGGATAAGAGAATCTCATGTCATCTATATATACCTAAAAGCAAAACTCTCCGCCAAAAAAATTCCCCCCAAAAAGTCATTCCATATATAATTGTACAATATATTTGGTAAGTAGTGATAAATATGGTAAGTTTATAACCATAATATATAATTAGTTTATTTGTTGGATTACAATTAATTAGTAATAATATATATATATATATATATATATATATATATATATATAATATTCTTTCATTTACATTATTACTTCAACTAATTAATTTTTTTACTAATCTAAAATTATGAATTTATAATAAAATTTTCCATGTTAAATTAAAATTAATTTGTATTTAAATTTAATTACTAATCTATGACTAAAAAAAAGTTTCAGAGTTCAAAGATAACTTCTAAAATCAATAATAATATGAATAATAAAATATATTATTAACTATTCTTTAAATAGCACTATAATAAATGAAACTTTTTTCCAGTCAGCTAAATCTTTTAAAATATAATTATATAGTGATAGAAATAATCCAATACAAAAAAAATAGGGTATAAAAATGAAATAATTAATTAACATTTAACAACCACAAAAAATAAAATATGGACTATTATTGACATAATAATTATGGAATTTAAATAAGTAACATAATTATACACATGAGAGATTTTAAGTTACAATTCATGATTAAGGCAAAATTATAGGTATTATGAGCTTAATTTAATCAATTCATTAATACTAATTTGATTTAAAAAATGTATAAATAGTGTATGTATGTTCCTTTGTCATTTGGATAGCCTATTGTCTTGAGTAAGGTATGAACAATTACTTATGCTTTTGATTTTATTTTTGTAAGATTTGAGCTTTCATTTGATATCGGTATATTTTAGTGAAACAGAAAATTGTTCATATTTTGATATGCTAATCAATTATTTTTTGAATTCGCAGATATTGAGAGATAGACTCAAATGTTATTTGAGAAGAAAAATAGATTAGGATATTTGGAATTGATAGTATTATGTACGATTTTGCCAGAGATTATAGAAGTAAATAACATATTATATTCATTTCATTTGCATTTGTTATTGGTTTACTTGAAAAATGAACATATTGTTTGGTTTATTTGTGAAAATTTACTTAAATTGGATATACTACATATTTATTTCTTATTCGCTATGTTTGCAACATTTATTCTTGACGGGGGCTACAACTATTATCCTGTTCACCGCCAGCCCCTTCTCTAATATGTTCACTACAATGTAATAAATTGATTAACTTAATTTTAAAGGAATTAAAATTTGGAATTGAAATGAATTGAAGTTGAAATTCTGGATCGTGGGAGTGGAGGAAGTATAATATGATAAAAATGTGTTTTCTCCCACCTCGATGACAACACTACTAAATGAGAAGAAATAATAAATATTTGGAGAAATATTATAAGGGAAAGAAAAAAGAAATTGTTCATCAAAATTTGCAAGAATTAAACGAATAATATAAAAAATTGTGTTGTTGCATTCTTCCAAAATCTGGGAGATTTATTTTGAATAATACATATTTTATATTAAATAAAAATGTATATTTTAATAAATATAGTAATATTAAATATTCAGTTTGATTTTTATTTTTTTAAATAAGGGATCATATTAAGAAAATATTTGGATTGTGTATTTGTGTTTAGAACTACACACTAAGAATATATATACTATATGAAATGTCTAACTCTCAAGTCTCAATCCTTTTTTTAAGGCAACATTAAATCAAATGTTTATTTTCAAAAAACATATAATTCGACTAAAAATGTGTATTTTTTGTACATAACTTAAATCAATCTTTAATTTTGAAGTTCAATTAAAAAAAACATTTCAGTAGAATAATTAAGATATAAATAATAATTAAAGATAAATAAATAATAGATTTAATGTAATATATTGAATAATATTGAATTAATCAATTATTATCATATAAATAAGTTCAGTATTATAAAAACAATTTAACAAAACCCCCAATAAAAAACTTTTCCCCCCAAAACTTCTTACCAAATTAGTGGTATAATATTTTAGGTAAGTATAACAAATATTGTAAACATAAAATTAATATAATATATGTAATCAATAATTATTATGTTGGATATATAATTAATTAAATCTAATTATTTATATATAATATTTAAGATTATATAAAATAAAATAATTTGTATATTAATAAAATTAATCTTAAATAATTTTATTTAAAACTAATTATTTATATATATTAAATAATTATTTAAATAAAGAAACAAACAAATAAATAAAATTTTTAAAAATTAAATTAAATAAACTAATTTGTATATGTAAAAATAAAAAATAAAGAAATGAATTTAAAAATGAAAATTAAACTGATTTAAACAATTGGGTAGCTGGTGGAAATTAATGGAATGAGTATTTATCCTATAATTATACTAAATTAATATATAAACAAATAATGATCATTTATAAAAAATTGCTTAATTGACACCATTCATTTTAATTAATAGTGGCCAAATAATTAATCCAAAGCATCATTAGTGGCATTATTATTGATTTTTTTTTTTCATTTTCATTAGTATAAATAGGTTGTAATACTCAAGAAGGATCAAAACAATTTTTATTTTGCCATTAACATATAGTTTTATCATATAGGGTTTGTAGTTTTTTACAATCATTATTTTCATTTGTTTTGTAGGGAATATGAAGATGTGGTCTAGAGGAGTGCTTGAAGTGAAAGTATTCAAAAGCAGATCTTGAAGTACGAATTTTTTTATCAATTATTATTTTAATTTTTGTATGTATTGGATGTACAAACTTTTGAGGTTTATTTCTCACAAAATGTGTAACTTTTTTTTATTAGTAATACATTACTTCAAGTTCAATTTTTAGGTTTTTCATTGATGTTAATGTATTCAACGTTGTCTCAGTACTTCAATGGTGTTTATGCACTTTTTAGAACATAATTTAAAAAATATTTAAAAATTTAATTATTCTGATTCTTTTAAATTCATTATATAATATTGTTTATTACTTTTTCTTATTCTTTTAAATTCATTATATAATTCAGGGTGGCGACAAATATTTTATATAGCTATATTTTTCCCATCTTAATAGAACTTTATGTTTATTTACTCAATTTAACATGTACCATCAATTATAATGCCATAAGAGTTGTTTTATTATCAATAATATTGAGTATTTAATAGTTGAATTTTTTATTTTATTTTTTATTAAATTGTTGAAACTTACACTTTCTTCTTTACTATTAAATAATATTAAGTTTTATAATGATTTTGATTTTTTGAAATTCCTTAATCGAAAGTAAAATCTTTTGATAAAATACCCTATTTTTTCCCGCTAAAAAAAATAAATACACAGAAAATAAGAAAATTAAGATTTTTAAATATCAATAAATAAATCATTTAAATACAATAAATTAAACATAACAAATGGTAAATAAAGCAATTAACAGTAAATGGTTGAAATATGGCAGAAGTATAAAATAAGTTTTGTTTAATATGTGCTAAGGAAAACTCAATTATTTAAAAACATTATATTTTATCATTGGTAACATAAATTAAGATATTTGCATTGTATTGGGAAAATTCAAATATATGTATTTAATAAAGGTAAATGTTAATTATATTTAAATTATGCTTTTTATATATATATTTTTGCTTTACTGTTCAGAACATCCGAAAACAAACAATAAATAAATTTTAATGTAGCAAACAAAAATAAAATAAATATAAAAAATAAAGGGTGTAAAACATTTTGAATAAATATTTATCACTAGGAACTTTATTTATATACAAACATTAGTGGATTTAATAGTATAACGATCTGATATTTTTAACTGCATACAAAAATTTAATTTTTTAATAAATGTTTGTTATATTGTTCTATGCTATTCATTATAAATGACTTTTATACATATTTATATAAAATAATAAATTATAATTTACTAAAAATAATTTTATGATATATTAGGTAAGTAGAAAAAATATGGAAAGCATTTAGTTATTATAATTTATGATTGACTATTATTAATTATATATATATATATATATATATATGCATAATTTTATTTATATGAAATAATCAATTTTATTACTAATCTATAATAAAAAAAATTAATAAAAAAAATTAGATAATTAATCCATAGTTATATATAGAGTTGTAAAAAAATTGATTTTCATTGAGTAATTTCAGTTTTAAGTTTGCTCTACCTCGAAATAAAATTTTGAAGCTCAAATTCAAATTATATGAGTTTTATTGTTTACATTAATGAATATATATAATTTGATATGTATTTTCAATTATTTATAAAATATAATAAATATTATTAACATCTTTTAATATTCAAAAGATTAAGACAGAGGGGAAAGTATTTCATAATATAAGTTTTTTATATTAAAAATAAAAAATTAATAAATTTATTAATCCAAAACTCAAAAGATTAGGGTCAAGATTTCTTAGTTCGAATCAACTCGGATCAAATAACCTACAACCCAATTGACAACCTAAAATGTCATATTGCACTTAGTTCACACATTTATTAGTTTTTGAGGATGAAAGAGAGATTAATAGAAAAAAATGAAATATTGGTCAAATTATTAGATGTCATTTGAAAATCTCAAACTTAAATCAATTTGATATAGATGTGTAGTAGAATATAACATTAATTATGAGTTGATAATAAGCGACATAAATATACTAGAGTAAAGAAAAATTAAATATTATATGCATTAATATGATTAGTTATGGGCAAAATAACATTGATGGATAGCATGATTCTTGACAAATAAAATAATATAAAATCAGTTGAGTAGCTTTAAGCTATCTGAATTAAATTCGGATCAAAGTATTTATATTTTTCTTTTTCTATATATTTATTAAACAATAAGCCAATATAATATTAGATACAAATTATATAAAAACGAAAAATAAATAAACTCAAATTAATTTTATAAAAGTGTACAGTAAGTTCATATGATATTTGTTAAAATTATTATGTTTTGATGTATATAAAAAAGCAGTCATCTGACTTATTTTGAAGTTCTTGAACAAGGTTTCGAGAACATTTCATTGCCCGTCTGTGAAGAAATATTCAACTCAGTTAAACATTCATGAAGAGAACGCAAATTATCAACCAAGAGTCAGCTGGAAAGTCTAACACAAAGTGTGGTAAAACTCGAAGTTACAGTAGTACCTTATGAACATAGGAAGATAAGTCTTCTGTCAGTAGAAGAACTAAATGAAAATCCGTATTTAATTACCCAAAGCAATTGGAGTTCGTGGATTTCCTTCGGCAATGGAAGAAGAGTGGATGTAGGGAGTTTTGACTCCTAAACCACTATAAATATTTTGTCTCTTGAATTTGCTTTCAAATTATATGTTTACACTGCACAGCTCAAATATCTTTGAAATCCAACAATAAATCTTAGTTGTGGGTGTATAATTGAATCATACTTAACTGCTGCTCGACTTAAGATTTTGTTTAACTAACCAGCTGATTTTTTTAGGTTAGCTGATAATCAACTTGGACCCACACACAAGTTAAATTACTTTCGCTCACGAATTTGTTCATATACTCTGATTAGTGACCAACAATATTTATATCATATATTAATAATAGTGTAGACTGTAGTAATATGTAAGATTGTTATAAACAAGTGCATATTCTATAATTTATTTTTCGGAGTTCTTATGGCACATTAAAATAATCTATAATTGGTGTAAATAAAAATTTAAAGTTTGGGATTATTTTTTATATTAATATTTGTATTTTAAGATCTCATCATGTATATTATGCAAAAAAGTTTAGTAAATACAATGTTTTTATCGCCTTGAATGTAATTTGATTATTGTGCATTTTTGGCATAACATTGAAGTAAACTATATATCAAGAATAAGACAATAACATAACAAATAAAAGATAAAAACACTAATGTGTAAGATAGACAACAAGAGAAACGTGTTCAGATTTTTAATATTTCAAATAAAAAACATTATTTCAAATTCAAATAAAATTAATATTATTTAAATGAACGTGTTTAGACTTTTAATATTTTATTACTATATAGTACTAATCCACACAATAAATAAAATTAATACTTCCTCCGTCCCATTACAATTGTCATCTTTCTTTTCGGCACGGGAATTAAGAGTTGTGAGTGTAGAATGAGTTAGTGGGATTGGTATTTTATTGTTGAGTGTGAAAAAATTTCCATTTTTAGAAATGTGACAATTTGGTTGGGACGCCCAATTTGGTAAGTGTGACAATTCAAGTGGGACGGAAGGAGTATTATTTAATAATAAATCATTAATAAAAATATAACACTCTGCGCAACGCGCAGGCAGAAATCTAGTTAATAAACAAGGGGATGTTGTGCTAACGCAGCAGATAAATTCATTTTACCAAAAACGTGCACCAAACAATAATAAAAGAAAAAAAAAATTGGTCCGTGGCGCATGACTTTAGTCCATCTTTGGCTCTTTGCTATTCAAAAATTTTTTATTTACTTCATCTAAGATCGTTTGAAACTCCTATCTTCATGCAAGAGTGTGTTTGTTAATTAATTTTATGCATAATTATTGAAATCTAGAGATTTGACATTCTTTCATGCTGCTGCTTCCCGACATGGAAGAGATAGAAGTCGGAACGCTCATCAATAGCGTTCGTCTTCCTCATTTTGAACAAAACTCAGACCCTGCTTTCATCATTATAATGCCTTCCAACTCTACTCCAACTTCCTTCATTGTTGGCCTTCTCTTTCCGTTGAAATGTAAACATCTTCTTGCAACTCCAGCCAAAAACAACTGCTTTTCTTCCATTGACTACAAGAAATGTGTAGCTAAGATCATCCCCAATTCAACTCTCATTGGAGATAATGCTTTCTCCCCTGTTATAAGCTCAACCATAACCACTCCAAAGCTGTAAATGTCGCTCTTGTCAGTAAACTGGCTTGACAGGAAGTATTATGGATAAAAGTAGCCGAAGGTTCCAAGTACACTTGTGGTGACATGAGTTTGATTGATGGTCGCTGATCTTGATGTCCCGAAATCTGAAACTTTGGCGCGGTACTTATCATCCAATAGTATGTTTGTTGACTCGATGTCTTGATGATAAATAGGCGCAGAGGCAGTAGAGTGCAAGTAACAAAGTGCACCTGCTACTTCCCTTGCAATTCTCACATGCATATCCCAAGTTAATGGGAGTTCCTCATTGGGCTCGTGGATGTGCTAGAAAAGTGTGCCATTGGGGATGAACTCGAACACAGAAAGAGGAGTTTTGGTCTCTAGACAACATCCCAATAACTTAACTACATTTTTGTGGTTCACTTGGGATACGATCTTGAAGATCATAAAAAAATAGACAGTTCTCAACAAATGTCACATCACGAGAGATGCACATACGACGAGAGGAAGGATCATAACAACGATAACCCTTATATTTAGGACTATATCCCAAAAAAACACACTCAGCAGACTGAGTCGTCAACTTTGTTCACTCATGGGGTGCAAGTAAAACAAAGCACGTGCATCCAAAAATACGAAGATGATCATATTAGGGAGGAGTACCAAAAAGAACTTCGCCAAATAAATACTCAGCACAGATAAATACTCACCACCAGAGAGAACGAAAAACTCGAATAGGAGTAGATTTCTAAGTGTGAACGGAACATAGCTGAGACCAATGTTGGTCTAGCAGAATGAGACAAACTAGAATAATATTATGAAAGTTGAGTTTGGTTCCCAAGTCGACAACCCTTACAATGAAAAGTAGACTTAATAAATGCATGACCTAATCACCCATTATGAATTAAAGTAGACATACGTGACCCACATAAATGACCCAAACGATGATGCCATTGGGCAAAGGAGATGGGGGGTGCAGATTTAGCAGAAGACATATGAGCATTAGAGTGAGGGAGATGTAAGGTGTCAAGGACATATAGGCTAGGAGAACCTCTACGGCGATGACTAGTCCCAATTACAGTCTCACTTCGATGATCTTTAATAAAATAAGATGAGTCATCGAATCCAACAAAACAATTATGGTCAGTGATCTGACCAACTGAAAGGAGGTTCATAGACAACTGAGGTACAATAGAGACTCGGGAATAGAAAAATTTGAAGTACAGAGCGAACCTTGATGAGCAATAGAATAAGAAGTACTACCATCGGCTGTCTGAATAGAGACGCCGTCAGTAATTGGCTTGCTGGCAACTAAGTGTGATATATCTGATGTCACATGAAATGAGGCTCCTGAATCAAATACCCAAGTTAACCGAGAAGCATCGACTGGTAAGGTGCAACAACTGACAAGCAGCCTCCATGAGTGGAAATAGCATTTATTGAAGAAATGAGTGTTGAACAACAATACAAAGATCTCTAGCTGCAGGTGAATATAGTAGAAGAAAGCCAACAACTCTAGTATTTGCTCAGCCCTCAAAAACACCTTTGTTTTAGTAATCTGATATCATTCGAAATCGTAAAAACACACACAACTTCTTCAGAAATGGTTGCGCAAAAACAAAGAGCAGACAAGAATGAACAGAGGTTGATTAGAGGAGGCTGTAGCTCGAAGAAGATGGCAAGTTGGCAGACGGAGGCACGCAAGCAGACAAAGAGTGGATAGAGGCTTCACGAGCATGTGCAAGTTGAGCCACCACGGGCGACGACACAAGAAGAGGGAGACACGTGCGACGGTGCGAGCAGATGAGATCATGAACGACGACGGGGGCACACGATGGGCAGGGACCGGCGTGCGCGAAGAGCGATGAGGGCGCACGATAGACAAAAACAGGCGCACAACGGAGCTGCGATGGGCAGGGGGAGGCGTTGCGATAGACAGGGAGGAGGTGATGCTGATGTGTGTGTGGCTGATGTGAATGCATCGCTAACGTGGACGCTGATGTGGCAGATCGTGGGTGGGTAAAAATTTGAACGAAACCCTAACCATAAACCTGTTGTCATACCATATTACAATTCCTAAAATATTGAATGTTGATAAACACTCATTTTGTGCATTTTACTGATGTGGATTTGCTCACTTTTGACCGTAGATTAGATTATTACGTGGTATTTTCATGCATTATTCATATTCTTTAAGGAATTATTACGTTTGGTCTGGTTTGTGGTTGTTTATGCAGATTTCAAGCACATTTGAGTCGTTTACAGGATATGACTGAGTACCATAGAGCCAGTCAATGTTCATTTGCATCAGGAAGAGGAAGAAGTGAGAAAAGACCGAACCCAAATATGTTTTAGGCCAAAATTCAATGGAAACCCGCCCTGACAGCAGTTGATGTTCAAAGAAGCAGTCCCAAATTCCTCCACACATGGAATTCGAGCTAATGGAGCATGGAAATAGATAGATCTTCGAGTTAGCTTTCCAATGCAACTGGAATCAGGTCAATCGGAGTTCGGGAGCAAAAGTTATGGCCAAAACAGTGAGACTGCGCACGTTCGTGACAAGAACGGCGACCCACATGAAAAAACGGCGATCGCCGATCGTGTTTCTGGGTCGCCGTTTTCGTAATTTTCACCAGTTTTGCTTCGGTGCGAACTCGGCGACCCACACGCGAGATCGGCGATCGCCGATCGTGTTTTATGGGTCGCCGATCGGGTTATTTTGACGAATTTTTGGCCCAACTCCCATATCTTTTCAGATTTGAAGAATATAAGTATAAATAGAGCTTCCCAAGTCAGAAATTCGACCCTTCACCATATTTTTGAGAGACGAACCTTTGGAGAAAGCTAGAACGGAGAAGACTTGAAATCGAAGACTACGGGTTTTGGGTTTTCATGTTTTTTATATTTTTGACTCTTTACTTCTCTGTTTTTATGGAACTTAGCATGATTGGCTGAGTCCTCTGTGGATTCTAGGGTTTTGAAACTTGTTGAATAATTATTCCATCGTTTATATGATTTGATTTTCCCTTTTCATTGATGTTTTAATTATATCTGAGCTTTTCTTTAATTACGAGATACTGGCCATTGATTGTAATTCGAATTGGTAATTTTTGAACCGAGAGGTCTAGGTTATCGATTAAGACGCAGAATAATTAGATTTGATAGGTCAATTGTCCGAGAGGAATTTGAACTATTTAAGGGTTTTAAAAATCTAAGGTTTTATCAAGAGTAAAAGTCCTCTTGCGCATCCGAGAGGAGTCACTAGGTCTTTTATTTCCAAGTTATGGTTTAGAGTCCGAGAGGATCACCTGATAACATAATTGAGATTAACTCACGTCTTTGGAAATTAAAATTGGAATCGGATTATATAAATGATTGTTTGATTGTTCTTCAAAGTGGATTACCCTGGAATCCTAGTTTCTCTTATTTTCTAAACTCAAATAATTCAATTGTCTATTTTATTATTGTCTTTCAATTATTGCCTAGTATAAATAAATCAAACTTTTCTACCGATGTGTCTAGATAGTAGTAAGGTATCTATGTTTTAGTGCTTGATTATACTTCGAGCCTGCAATCCTTGAGTTCGATAAATTATTACTTGCCCTCTGCAGTGGTCTGTACGCTTGCAGAATAGCGCGTTGCGAAACGCGCTATCAAATGTACAAAAAACTAACTAGAATTACAATTAGAGTTTATATATCAATATGGATCCATACTATAGGATATGGGCCTTAACATGAGAATCTTCTATCACATCACAAATACATAATCCATTTTGTAACTCCTTCATGCAAGAGTATGCTTGTTAATTGATTTTATGCACAATTATTGAAGTCTACAGATTTGACGTTCTTTCATGCATGCTGCTGTTTCCCGACATGGAAGAGAAGTCGGAACAGTCGTCAATGGTGTTCCAATCTTCCTCATCTTGCACAAAACTGGACCCTGCCTTCATCATTTGAATGCCTTCTAACTCTACCGCAACTTCCTTCATTGTTGGCCTTCTCTTTCCGTTGAAATATAAGCATCTCCTTGCAACTTCAGCCATCGCCACTACTTCTTCCATCTTCCCTTCCCGCATCACCCCTGCATCTACAACATCAAACAACTGGTTTTCTTCCATTGACTGCAAGAAATGTGTAGCTAAGCTCGTCCCCAATTCAACTCTCATTGGAGATAATGCTTTCTCCCCAGTTAAAAGCTCAACCATAACCACTCCAAAGCTGTAAACATCGCTCTTATCAGTAAACTGGCTTGACAGGAAGTATTCTGGATCAAAGTAGCCGAAGGTTCCAAGTACTCGTGTGGTGACATGAGTTTGATTGATGGTCATCGATCTTGATGTCCCAAAATCTGAAACTTTGGCGCGGTACTTATCATCCAATAGTATGTTTGTTGACTTGATGTCTCGATGATAAATAGGCGCAGAGGCAGCGGAGTGTAAGTAAGAAACTGCACCTGCTACTTCCCTTGCAATCCTCACACGCATATCCCAAGTTAATGGGAGTTCCTCGTTGGGCTCATGGATGTGCTGGAAAAGAGTGCCATTGGGAATAAACTCGTACACAAGAAGAGGAGTTTCGATCTCTAAACAACATCCCAATAACTTAACTATATTTCTGTGGTTCACTTGGGATAGGATCACCACCTCATTGATGAAGGCATCGATGTCACCTTCCTCCACCTTTTTAGACTTTTTCACTCCTACAATCCTTCCATCCGCCAACATTCCCTTGTAGACAGTGCCTTGGCCTCCGCAGCCAACTATGCGATTTTCGTTGAAGTGATCAGTAGCTCGTATTAACTCATCGGAAATATACAACTTGATCCCCGCAAGCCCATTATCAGACAGCTGCTGTTGCAACAAGAGCCCACCATTTTGCTTGAAAAACTTGCGTTTACGGTTAGCTTTCATTCTTTCACTGATAGCTTTGATAGATCTCCATGCTATGATGGACATGATTAATGTTCCAATCGCACTCCCACCATAAATGCGTTCTCTCCTCAGACCAGATTCATCGTTGAAGTCTTCAAATGGACATGTATAATGCCCTATCGCATTTTTGCACTCTCCATAATTTGGGCAAGGACTCAGTGTTGAGTCGCTACATTCATCTATGTCGACGCATCCTTGAGCTCCAAGATATGGATTCCCTTGGTACCCATCTGCACAAGAGCAATATTTGGTCACAGATACATAATCTTTTTCACCATAATAGTTTGCATAGTGTTTATTACTCTAAGAATATGTATCATCAGGTGAAGAATGACATCCACGAGCAGTAGGGCGCAGCCGACAAAAATCACGACGACGTATGCATTCACAATCTTTACTATCATCAACGTTTCTGTGGCCAAAATCATCCGGATGCGAGAGGCAGTAATCATCGGAGTATGTGCAAACACCATCACTGTAACCTTTCAATTCACCGAATTCCCACTCAAGTACCAGGGGAACAAATCCAAATTCTGTGTCAAATGGATTCGATGGGTCATGCATAAGACCTCCATAGCTTTTCAAACCCTTCCCCAACCATTTTTTATCAACGGGGAAAACATAGCCACACAAGCTATTATTATTACTGCTAACTTCGGTGGTTTTGTATGTGTAGTCGAGCTGCTTGAGTCGTGGTGGGATTGTTGTCTGACAACAGTTAACACCATTGCAAACACCCTGCGTGGAGTTGGCATCACAGATGGCCGTGCAGCCTCCCATTGTTGATGTCTTGTTAGCACGCAACCACACTGAGTTTTTGCAACCTAGTACAACCAGTGAGTTGTAGCGGGCTGAGATGGTAAACGGGCTTCCCTCAAGTGATATAGGCAGAGATCCCATGGTCAGCACACTTGAGCACATCACAGGCGACACGACTTGCTTTACTACCACTATACCCAATAGTGAGATGTTTATTGCTTCCACTTTGATGTTGTTCAAGAATGGTGTTGTGGAATTCCGACAGCTGATTGTGAAGGAGGAATTTGCACTGCATTCCGAACCAATCCCGAAAGGATAGGGAATGTTGATATTTCCACACTTTTCTTTACAACCTGGTTTCGACAGAGATTGTGCAAGAGCAGTAGTGACAGCCATGGCAAGGCATAGGGAGGAAAATAGTTGTTGTATTGTGGGCATGGTTTGTTGGAGAGTGTCTGCACAAGATTATTAGCAAAGCTCAAGAGTTGAACAACATGTCAAACTCTCTAATCAAGAGAGGTAAGGTTATAAAACACATCCAAGTAGAGAAAATTGACTGAAATGAATCAAATATCAAAACATGCATGTCATGGAATTCTTGTTTCTTGAGTTGCTCGTTGTGAATTTTTTAAACTGCGCCGTTTCATAATTTTCATTTGTAAAGAATATACTCCAAAAAAGGTTGAGTGATAAATTGTTAACATGTAATATCTACTAAGCAGCATAAATCATGTTTAATTTTCGATGTTCAAGGTAGCCATAAAATGATTAGTACTTTTCACGAATTAAAAAAAGAGAAAAAACTGCATAAACAAAACTATTAACATGAACACAGTGAAATCCAATTAATGTTGGAATATTTATTTTAAATGCTTTACTTTATTAAGATGTTCAAATATATGAAAAAAATAATAAAAATAAATTAACAGCTTAAATGCTAGCACTTAACAAGTTTTACAATATTGCATCTGATTAATGAATTAAAAATCATACTCCCAAAATTTCTGAACTATTAATTCAAAAATTTCTCAGCGAGTTTGCCCGCATTATCCAAGTATAAAACGACTATTATCATTAAAAGGAAGCACGCTCAGACAAGAATTAAGGCTTCACATACCTAAAGTTACGAATCGAGGTGGTTTTCAAGAATCCAAGATCGCCTTCAATCGAGATATATACAAATATGATTGAGAAACTAGATAAATGATAATGAAGTCCAGAACAATATGTATCGAGATTATATATATATAGTAAGTAATTAAGCAATGGTTGACTGGTTGTGCCATATAATTATAATAATATTATGAGCTCACTTTCTCTGTAAATGGTTAAATTAGTGTAGACACAACTTTCCGACATGCATAAACTCTATCAAATACGATGAATGCATAAACTCTATCAAATACGATGAATGCAGATTTTCACCGACCCCATTTTGGCCCAATAACTGAAATTAACAAAAGCAGTTTATTATTCACTTTTTCTTTTACTCAATTGGTGATTTTTATATAGACGCGGAAAATTGAGTACTAGGAGACTAAGTCAACTCACACCAGGGGCTTCATATTTGATTATATATGTGGGCTCATCATTTCAAGTTTAATTGATAGGGAAATAATTGTAGTAGTTAAATTAGTAGTTAAGACGAAGCAACTTTTACATAAACCCTCGTGCGTTGCTGCTATAGATGTTAAATGGACCGGCACGGCCAACCACGGTTAAGACGAATGAAAGGTTTGGTGGGCCGGACTTAAAGTATATTCGATGGGGTTCATAATAAGCTTTTTTAAGTTCAGGCCCACCAGAGCATGAAACCAGCCCAGACCCATGCCTAAATCCGGCCTAGTTCAGGCACATCTCAACTTTTAGCTAGTTTATGTGATTTTTACTAGTTATTTTTTATTATTTCTATTATTTTTAGCTTCTAAATATATAGTTTAAAGTGTTTATAATTAAGTCTAATTTAATTGAATTAAATTATTCAAAAAAAAATAGAAATACTATTTAAATAAATATTTTAAGAATAAACAAAAAATAAAATTTATTTTAATTTCATCTCCGGCCCACTTGAGAGGCCTGCCTGAACCGGTCTCAGGCTCAGTTCAGACCCAACCCAGGCCGATCCAGGCTCACTTTCACTTGACAGGTGAGCTTTTTCGGAAAAAATTAATTGGGTTTCGTTGACTTGATAAAGTGCAAGTAGACTTGATAAAAATTGGCATAAACAAAATGAAAAATAAACACTATTTGTATTTATTGTAAGAAAAATACTATTTGGTTTTATCTACAACCTATTCGAAGAAACATCTTCGCATTTCTTAGACTTTCATTTGTATTCCTTAGCAGAAGAACTAACCAACAACCACCAATTTTTTTATTTTATTTTATTTTATTTTTTACTTTTTTAAATGATTTGGCCGCCATCATCAGTTCAGCACATTGCTCGACCTGAAAATAATATTAACATTGGAATGAGTATTATTAATTCAATAGTGATCACATTTATTTAAGCTAAATAATTATAATAAGTGTAATATGTGGCCCACAGTTAAATGAGGACATATGTATCCTATCGGCTCAATTATAACATGTGTAACATGTCGACTAATAAGGATAAACAATATTTGTTGTCTGCCCACCTTTAACATTGAAATATAGAGAGAAAGGTAAAAGAATAGTTTGTGTTGTATTTAGAAAAATGAAAATATTGGCATGTTTATAGTTGAATTTTTGGAAATGAATAATCTCAAATTAATTATTTAAAATAAATAATAGGGCTAACCCAATTAACATCCGTAAATTTCATGACCTATAATCAAGGCTAAATATTTACTACTATTCAATTCCTCAAAATATATATATTTATTAATATTCGGACACATATCATGGTAGATGCTATTTACTTATTTATTTGAAAATCAGATTCAATTCAAGTGAAAAAAACCCTTATTATTTCTTTATGCATAAAAGAAGAAATATTTCTTTCTTAATAAAAGAAAATTGATAAGATTCAATAATTTGTTTAGTAATATTATCAACATTTTGTCTATTACAGTTCCAAAATAAATTTATCTATAAGAAATAGTATAATTCATTAAAATTTGCCAAAATAAATTATCAAGACTTTGATTTCCTAGTAAGTTGTAAACAATATATGGTTTTGTCGAATGAAGAGGATGGACAATATTTTTTTTTTTTTGCTAAGATACTAGGTGATCATTTGATTGTTGTTATGACCCCAAATGAGCAGGCCCATTATCGGGATCCATCAAAGAGGAAGGCCCGAATCCAGGAAGAAAATAATTATGCAAGGGGCGTAGCTCGAACGATACTTAACACTGACCGAAGCAGGAAATCCGAGCTAAGAGGAAGTTCGAGCTGTAAGCTCGAACTCGGACTTAGACTAACAAAATGCTGGCTGACGCAGCTCAAACCAAAAGGCGCGACCGTTCGAGCCAGCTGTTCAGCTGAAACGATGTAACTTTTGACGAAAAGTCATGTATTTGTTTGGATTCCTATAAATAGGATCCACATTTATTGTAAAAGGACACATTGAATTCAAGCAATAAATTCAGCAATAAATACTAAGTCTTTGAGCTCTACTTTCATTCAAGCATTTACTTCAGTTATCTCGTACTCTTTCATTTCCATTTATTTAGTACTCTTATTTAAATTAACTTCATAAATTTCCACCATCAACAATTGGCGCTAGAAGGAGGGCCGCCAATAAGAAAGAAAAATAATATGGAACACAATACTGGAAACAACACCAACCAGCCATTCGGACAAGGAGTTTTCCGCAGTGCGGCAGAGTTCGAAGCCGAGCTCAAATGTCGTGAAGACGAGCTTCGAACTCTCCAGGCGGAGAATAGAAGGGTGACCGAAGAGGCTGAAGCCCTTCGGCAACAGTTGGCTCTACTCAAAGACGACGAGGGCCAAAGTGAAGCCCAGTCAAGGAGTAGGACCCGTACTGTCAGGGATGAAGACGAAAATGAACAACCCTTTCCTGAGGATGAGGATAGAGCTGCTTCCCGAGCTCGTACTGAGGCTACGGGAAGTTCCGCTCAAACCGAAGGCAGGGAATCCCGAGAAAAAATAAGACTGCTCGAGAAGCTTCTCGAGCAGATGCAGAAATTCATTTCCCTTATCCCCGGAGCGCCTACTCCACCGAAGAACATCCCACTTGACAGCTATGCCGAGTCTCCCTTCACCCAAAGGATCTCGTCCGTACAAATCTCTTCCCGCTTCACTATGCCGAGCATAAAAGCATACGATGGAAAGACCGACCCGGACGAGTTCATCACACTTTACAAAATGAAAATGCAGACTGCGATGATCCCTGATCACCAGCGCGAGGCCTGCATGTGCAAGAGCTTCGGGGCGTGCATGGACGGACCAGCCATGCAATGGTTCATGCACCTAGCCCCGAACTCAATATCTTCATTTGCTGAGCTGAACGGTTCTTTCGTTCAGCATTTTTCCAGCAGCCGAAGAACTTAAAAGAGATCGGACGACCTCTATTCTGTAGTCCAAAAAGAGAACGAATCCCTTCAAGATTTCTTGAAGAGATTCAATGCGGTAAAAGTGATGATTCCGAATTGCCTTGACGAAATGGCAGTCTCGGCATTCAAGAAAGGCCTCAAAAGAAATTCCAACCTCTTCTGGAAACTGGTTAAGTATCCATGCTCAACCATGGCCGAGGTACTATCACGGGCCGAAGCCCAAATCCGGCAAGAGGTCGAAGAGGAAAACTTCGGCCGAAGAAACAAGGGGAAGGCCCCGGTTATCCAATCCGAAAAAAAGGGAGAAGCTCGGGCCGGCAATCGATACCAACCCTACCCTGTTCGAACAGAATCCTCCAAACAGGGAATGAAGGTTGTATCAACCCCATCGCAGCCGGAACAACGAATTCCTCTTCGAACAGCTGTTCGGGAAATGCACAAGATCAGCAGTGAGGTCCGATGGCCAAGAAAAATGCATGCAAAACCCGAGCATAGGGATATGTCCTTGTACTGCGAGTTTCATCAAGACCACGGCCACCGAACCGATGACTGCAGAGATTTAAAACAGGAAGTCGATCGACTCCTGGCCGCGGGGTTACTAACTTGTCCCAAGCCTGCCAGAAGAGGGAGGGTTTGGACGAGAAACAAGAAAAACAATGGTATGAAGGGTCGAAACAATTCGACCCCGGCTACAGGAGCCAACCAGCAACCTCTCCCCGATGAGCCCAGATAGCCCGAAATACGGCGGGTCATTAACGTTTTGACTGGGGGATCGTCCATGACTGGCTCGTCCAGAAATGCAGCCAAGAAACACTGCCGAGATCTGAGAAATCAACTCGTTCATCAGGTCGAGGCATCTCCCTTCGAGATCTCGTTCAATGCAGAAGACGAGGCCGAAGCTCGTCATCCCCATGATGACGCCCTGGTCATCACGCTGATGATCGCGAACTGCCAAGTTAAGAGGATCCTCGTTGACACCGGCGCCTCGTCTAACGTAATTTTCCTCAAAACTCTTCGAGGGATGGGTATCTCGGAAAGAAATATAGATGGGAACCCAATTACTCTAGTTGGGTTTAGCGGTGAGAAGTTAAACTCCCTCGGCGAGATAACACTCCCCGTATTCGCCAAGGGGTAAATTTGACCACACAATTTTAAGTAGTCGATGCCCCCTCGGCATACAATGTGTTGGTTGGACGGCCATGGATTCATGCTATGAAGGCTGTTCCCTCGTCTTAATATCGAATGATCAAGTTTCCCACGCCCTGGGGAGTTCGGGCAATACGAGGTGATCAACTCGCCTCGAGAAGCTGCTACGAAGTCACACTTCGAACAGTACATATGATAGAGCCCGAGCCAATCGAAGAAAGCTCGGAAGTCAGAATAGATTAAGGGAATCCTTCTCGGGTAACCCTAATTGGTGAAAAGTTATCTGAAACAGAGCAAATTGAGATACAGACTTTACTCGAACAAAATCGAGCAAATTTTACCTTTTCACACGAAGATATGCCGGGCATTGATCCCGCCATCATTAGTCATCGCCTTCGTGTTGACCCGAAGTTCAAGCCAGTGCGGCAGAAGAGGAGACGGTTTGCCCCCGAACGAAACGAGGCTATAGCCGAAGAGGTCAAGAGTCTACTTAGAGTCGGATTCATTCGGGAAGTCAAGTATCCCGAATGGTTGGCGAACGTGGTAGTGGTTAAAAAGAAAAATGGAAAAAATCGAGTCTGTGTGGACTACACGGATTTGAACAAAGCTTGCCCAAAAGATCCATTTCCACTTCCACATATTGACCGACTCATCGATGCAACGGCTGGTTTCGGAATTATGAGCTTCATGGACGCATTCTCGGGGTACAATCAAATAAAAATATATCCCTCGGACGAAGAGAAAACAGCTTTCATGACTAACCAAGGGATTTACTGCTACAAAGTCATGCCCTTCGGGCTTAAGAATGCGGGCTCGACCTATCAAAGGCTAATGAATAAGATGTTCCAAACTCAGATCGGGCGAACCATGGAAGTCTACATCGATGACATCTTGGTTAAGTCTGATAATTTCGAAGATCACCTTCGGCATCTGGCTGAGGCGTTCGAGATCCTAGGAAAATACGGCATGAGATTGAATCCAGCAAAGTGTACCTTCGGCGTCACCTCCGGAAAATTCCTCGGATATGTTGTGAGTCGCAGAGGTATAGAAGCCGATCCTTTTCAAATCCGAGCCATCCAAAACATCCGACCACCAACGAATGTAAAAGACACTCAGAGGATGATTGGAAAACTTGCTGCGATCAATAGATTCGTAGCAAGATACTCGGATAAAACAAGTCCATTCTTCTCCTTTCTTCGAAAGTCCAAAAAGTTTGAATGGACTAAAGAATGCGATGAAGCACTCTCCTTGTTAAAATAGTACTTGACAAGTCCTCCGGTAATGTCAAAAGTCGAGCCGAATGATGAGCTATTATTGTATATGACTATCTCGGAAAAAGCTATTAGTGCGGTACTAATAAAAGAGATAGAGGGGAGTCAGCACCCCATCTACTATGTAAGCCGAACACTATTGGATACAGAAACCAGATATCCCGCACTCGAAAAGCTCGTGCTGGCTCTAATCATGGCTTCCAGAAAGCTAAAACCGTATTTCGAGTCGCACACCATTAAGGTGGTTTCTTCATTCCCGATTCGGCATGTACTCTCAAAACCGGACTTATCGGGACGAATGATGAAATGGGCAATCGAACTCGGGGGCTATGGTCTTCAGTTCGAACCACGTAATGCAATAAAGTCCCAGATTTTGGCCAACTTCATTGCAGATTATACGCCCGAGCTCCAAATGGTGGCCGAGATGGAGCTCGGTCCCTCTTCAGATACTTTAGAATTCTGGACCCTATCCATTGACGGATCCAGTAATTCTAAGGGGAGTGGAGCTGGGATATTACTCATATCTCCCAAAAAATGGGTAATTGAAAGGGCGATACACTTCGAATTTCGAACAACAAACAACATCGCGGAATACGAGGCACCAATTGCAGGACTACACCTAGCACTGGACCTTAAAGTACGAAAATTAAAAATAGAATCCGACTCCCAGCTCGTCGTTAACCAAGTTCGAGGTGAATTCCAAGCGAGAGATGCTAGAATGCGGCATACCACGAACTAGCAAAGGAGCTCGAATCTAAGTTCGAATTGGTAGAAGTCACTCATATACCCCGAGAGAAAAATTCGCACGCAGATGCACTTGCAAATCTGGCAGCAGCTGCAAGTTCGTTCAGAACCCGAACTGTTCCACTAACAGTTGCACTCTGGCCGGCCACGAGAGATCGAGAATACAGTCCCATGGAGGTATGCCCGATAAATGATTCTCAGAATTCATGGAAAACTCTGATCGAGAAATATCTGACTGATGGAGCTCTCCCACAATCAAAAACCGAGGCAGCTCGACTGGTTCGAAGAGCAGCTCGATTCACCATTCTGAATGACCAGCTGTATAAAAGATCCTTCCAAGGACACTTGCTGAAGTGCGTATCCGAAGAAGATAGCACCTCGGTACTAACCGAAATCCACTCAGGAAGCTGTGGAAATCATTCGGGTTCCAGAAGTTTGGCTCACAAAACAATAACAGCAGGGTTCTACTAGCCAACTTTAAAGAAGGATGCCGAAGAAGTAGTTCAGAAATGTGATGGTTGTCAAAGATATGCAAATTCGACTCATCTACATGCCGAACCACTTCACTCGAACGTCCCTGCTTGGCCATTCTGTCGGTGGGGAATTGATATAATAGGGAAGCTACCTAAGGCCGTAGGTCAAAAAGAGTACCTGGTAGTCGCTACTGACTCCTTTACCAAATGGGTCGAAGCCGAGCCACTTTCCAGAGAACGAGATACCGAGATGATTAACTCTATATGGAAAAATATAGTCTGTCGATTCGGACTACCACGGGAAATCATCAAGGACAACGGCAGGCAATTCACTAGCAAAAAATTCAAGGATTATTGTGAAACACTTGGAGCTCGGTTATTATTTTCAACACTGAGATATCCAAAAGCGAACGGATTGGCCGAATCCTCCAATAATACAATCATCAATATCCTTAAAAGAAAGCTAGCCGCCAAAAAGTCGGCCTGGGTCGAGGAGCTTCCGGCCGTGCTCTGGGCATTTCGAACAACCTTCAAGACGGCCACTGGAGAAACTCTATTTTCTCTAGCGTATGGAATTGATGCGGTATCACCGGTTGAAGTGATCCAACGAAGTCCGAGGGTCGAACTATTTGACGAAGAACTAAACCAAGGAAAGCTCTTCGATTCTCTGGAGTTAAGGGACGAACAAAGAATGGAAGCATCTGGCCGAATGACAAGAAACCAAAGGATCGTTGAAAGATTCTACAATAAATCAGTTCAGCTAAGGGCTTTTCGAATCGGAGACTGGGTGTTACGGCAAGTTTTTCAAAATACTCAGGAAATTAACTCGGGTAAAATTGGACCGAGCTGGGAAGGTCCTTATATAATCAGTTCGGTGGTTGGAAATGGGGCCTATCGATTAAAAACACCCGAGAGAAAGGATATCCCAAATGCCTGGAATATCAAATATTTGAAAAAGTATTATTTCTAAAGATGTTCGAACTCTTCAAGTCGATCAGCTCAAGTTACGAAGGCATTCGTACTGTAGTACTATTATAATGTGTTTTAACTATTGTAGTTCGGTCTATTGAGTTGTAATCTAGCTCGAATTAGTAAAGTCCCGTATAGATTACAATTTGTTCGAGCTAAAGTACTTACAGTAAAAAGTTTTAATTTTCTCAAAAAAGTTGTTCGAAGTCTTCAATTGTGCGATCAGCAATCATAAAGTTGAGAAAAGGAAATTCATTCAACTAAGAAAAATAAGTACGTCAAAATACAAAGACTGTTCGCACAAATTACAAGAAAATGATTAAAAATTCTCAAAGGAAATTAGCTCGAGCAAAGCTCAATTTGGCCCAGTCGAGTTGACTTGATTTGGATCATGATCCTCGGGATTGGCTCGCTCATCCCCCTGAAGGTTATTCTCTAGCTGCTTGGAGAAAGTTTCGTCCTCACGATTTTCATCCTCTTCTTCCCCATTGGATTCTTCGGAAGCAGCCGGAGTTGTATAAATGAACCCGAGGTCGAGCTTCGAACATTTTTCCTTCACACTCGCTCTCACCTTCTTCCGAATCAGATCCTCCATCATCGTGAAGGTAGCAGTGCCAGAGGGAGTTGTGAGCAGCCTCGTGAAATTTAGACCTTCCCCGGTTGTCTGGGCCAAATTAAGAGCAGTCTTAGTCTGTTCGAGCTCGGCCTTCAACTTCGCTTCAGCCTCAATACGCGCTTGGACCTCGGCCTGAAGTTCTTCGGAGAGTTTGTCGGTGTGGTCCCTAATCTGGGCCAACTCTTCAACAGCCGACTGTCAATCCTTGGTTAATTGTTCAACCAAGTCCCGAGAACTCTTAAGGTTCGCGGTGGCAATCGACAGCTCGGAGACAAGGTGGTCTCTCTCCTTGAAGAACTCTTCTTTTTCTTTCTCGGTCTGGGCGAGGTCCTTGCGCTCGGCCTGAAGAGTTCGGAAGCATCGGTTGTAATCTTCGGCCATTCCGCAGAGGCCCTAAAATTCGAAAAAGATTAGTAAATACGAATACTTGAATAAAAGAACAGCTATGGATTGTTTACCATAAGGCACATCTGAGCATTTTCGAAGAAGCTGATTCGGGCAACATATTTGGTCGGCCAGGGAGGACCTTGGAACAGTAAATTGGCAAAATCATGGAAGGCTTGTATAGACCTAGCTCGGTTTTGCTTTTCAGCCCGAGTCTCTACCTCCTACACATCATGATCCTTCCCAGCTCGACGAACAATAGCTTGTTCATGCTCGCTTGCAGTCAGATCAAAGATCTCGCGCTCCTCCGGAATCTCCTCGTTCCTTCTCTGGCGAACGACGAGCTGATCTTCATCTTTCTCAGATGACTCCGAGTCTCGACCCCGTTTGGTGGTCTTCATTTTTGGAGTAGCTTTCGGAGTCGGAGACTTGGGGGTTTTTGAGGTACCCTCGGCAGGACGACTCTTCGGTTTTTGAGCACCAGGGCCTTGGTGCTTCGGCACGACTTCCTTCTTCTTTCTCTGCCTTTTCTTCTTTTGCTGCTGCTCCTGCTCGAATTTTAAAAGTTCTTCGGGGTTTAGACGCTCCATTGGATTGTCAATTCCAGCTATACTCAAGGATCGATACCCAAGGAGAGTGTCAAAATCTCGAGGAGACTGTTGGTAGGCTCTCCGAATTTGGCTATTCTCGTGGTCCGAGAGTTCTTCCTTTTTATGCCCTGACAAAAGAAGAGGTCAGATAGTGAGACAATCAAGCTTGGATTCGAAGAGAAAAAGAACAAAACGTACTATTCGGAACTCGAAGTACTCCACTCAATTCAGGGAAATCATTCGGAATCTGGACAAAGAAGAATTCCTGAATCCACTTTTTGGAGTTCGTCTTCGTCCCCGTCACCAAGGTTTCTGGGTGATGCGAACGTTTCGAAAAGAAATAATATTCTTCCCCACTTTTTATTATCAGATTGTAAAGATCATTCCATTCCCTCATTGTGGGTTCCTCGAGCTCGGCATCTCGGAAAATCAAGTAAGTGCCGAGCATATGACACCAAGCAATAGGAGAGAGCTGGATAGGGGCTAAGTCGTAATATCTCAAAATATTTACAAAAAATTGGTGGAGTGGAAGTCGAACTCCAAACTCAAAGAATCGAGCAGAAAAAGCCATGAAACCTAGAGGGGGTCAATGAGCACACTGATTTTCGTCAGGTGCTATGGCATTTAACCTATTGGATAGACCGTACTGTTTGAAAATCCCGTCAAGTTTAGCTCGAGTTAAGCCAGATGGGATGAGTTTTATAGTTCCATCTATGTTTTGATCGTACTCAGCCGGAAAGATGCCGGGGGCTAAGCCCGAAGAACATTCTAGGGAAAAGTTAAAAGAAGAGCTCTTATCTTCGGCCTCGGGGTTATCAGGGTTCGGATCCTTCCTACCGGATGAGCTAGGTTGTTGATCGTCTGAACCTGGGGGCTGAGGAACCTCCTGACTTAACCTACTGTTCACTTCGGGTTCACTACTAGAGACCGAGCTACTACTACCGTCGCTCGAGTTGCTACTTGAACTACTCATAGTTAAACAAGGAAAGCAATACAGTTGAAAGTAAACTAACCCTGGATTATGGATCGTTCGAGCTCAGTAAAATGCCTTGGTCCGAAGGGATATCCGAAATGCAGGAGATAAATTAAAAGTAAAAAATGAAAATCTTGGGCTATTTATAGAAAATTCCATCTCGAATCTCGTGCACGACCCTTGAAATCAGCAAATCGGGGTAGGACACTTGTCCGGATCTTCAAAATTCAAAATTCAAAAAGCCCGCTCTGGAATTCCAACCATTTTTGGATAAAAAAGGAAGAGTTCGGACAAGCTATCATTTGGCAAACAGAATCGAACTCAAATTGGCTCGAACAAAAAACTGTTCAGAAAAATTGAGAAAATAATTCGAGTCAACCGTTATTCGGTAAACGAGTTCGAATAAAAATTTGGGTCGAGCAGAAAACTGTTCGATCATTTAAAAATCAGGCGTTGAGGCTCTTGGCCGGGTCAGCCAAAAATTTCCGAGGAATTGAGGATATCGAAGTCAATAGAACTTCTATCCATAAAAGTTCCTCGAAGGCTATGGATCCGAATCAATTAACCCAGTAAACAGCCAGGGTCTAATTCGGCATAGCATACCCATGGGTCCGAGGTCGCTCCTCGATTGACTCGTGAGAAATCACTTGTCATTTTCAAAAGCTGCAAGGGGCATCCTTTGTAGAACATGTCGGGTTTAGCCAACCGCGGACTAGGGATAATCATAAGTCGAACCATGAGCTTCGCAGATACACCCGAATTAAAAAAGTTCCTAAACATTCGCCGAATCATATCTCGCGATACGGGAATAATTCTATCTCCTGAACATCCTCGAATATGTTTCGGGATATATATATATAAAAAAAAACTATTTCTTCTTTGATTTTTTGCAGGATAATGCATCATCCCAAAGTGAGACCAACTGTTTCGGCTTCGCTGAACTCCAAAGTGGTTCGGACGAGAGCCGGGGGGCTATTGTTATGACCCCAAATGAGCAGGCCCATTATCGGGATCCATCAAAGAGGAAGGCTAGAATCTAGGAAGAAAATAATTATGCAAGGGGCATAGCTCGAACGATACTTAACACTGACCGAAGCAGGAAATCCGAGCTAAGAGGAAGTTCGAGCTGTAAGCTCGAACTCGGACTTAGACTAACAAAATGCTGGCTGAAGCAGCTCAAACCAAAAGGCGCGACCGTTCGAGCCAGCTGTTCAGCTGAAACGATGTAACTTTTGACGAAAAGTCATGTATTTGTTTGGATTCCTATAAATAGGATCCACATTTATTGTAAAAGGACACATTGAATTCAAGCAATAAATTCAGCAATAAATACTAAGTCTTTGAGCTCTACTTTCATTCAAGCATTTACTTCAGTTATCTCGTACTCTTTCATTTCCATTTATTTAGTACTCTTATTTAAATTAACCTCATAAATTTCCACCATCAACAATTGTAATGGATCTATTCTCTAAAATATACACACTTTAGAATTCTTAAATACTTTCAAGTATTACGAAGTGCCAAATTATGATCACTACCAAAAATTCGCTTTTTTGCGACGGAAAAATCCGTCGCAAACTGCGACCAAAAACCTTGGTCGCAAAAATATTTGCGACCAAAAATTGAATTAATTTCCTTCAAAAATAAATTTTAAGATTTTTTTAACCAGTTTTGAACCGGCCGGTCCAACCATCAAATTTGGTGGCTTGCGTCCAAGGGAATTCGAACTCGGCACCTCCCGCACGCGTGCTGCGCGCGTTAACGCTGAACCAAACACTAATCTCATTCATAATACGTACTAAAAAATATACATATTTAAAAAAAAAAGAATTTTGCGATGGATATGCGGCGGAATATTCTGTCACAAACTTTAGCGACGGAAAATCCCGTCGCTAAATTTTAAAATTTTATTCCATCGTTAGTCCGTCGCTAAATCGCAATCTTTTTTTGTCTCAAATTTGCAATTTTTTTGTAGTGGATATTTACTTAAAAGTTGTAATTCGGGTTATGTTGCTAAAAAATATAGCTCCTGTAAATGATTTGTCCAACATTTCTAAATTGGTTATTATAAAGTGGGCATATTAAGTGCTGAAAGCAAAAGCACTCATATGTTATAATGTGGGATAAGAAATTTTGACTCCTAGATTATGATTGATACCATGAAATTGGAGACAGCTGTTAACATTTCAATTGGGACAATTTTCTTTAATAGTTCTCCATGACAATCAGTAAACGATCAAAGTAATAATTAAAGAGTTGTCCTATTTTTAAAAACCATGTTTTCAACCAAGGACAATTATAATTTATACATTATTGTTTTACGAGCAATGTGTTGGTCTTAAGATTTTAATTTATGAATCAAGCGACGTTAAACAATTTTCTTAATGCCCTATCGCATTGTTGTATTTTTCATTATTTTGGCAAGGACTCGATATTGAATTATAGCTGCATTCATCTATGTCGATGTGAATTATATTCTGAACTATTTCCGTTACGGAATTTTATTTTAATCTTTATTTCAATTTAGTTAAAATGTCATCTTGTGATGAGGTTAAATTTATGAAACCGAAGAGCTGATTTGGCAATGATATGTACTCCCTCCGTCCCATTGAAGTAGTCCCATTTTCCTTTTTTGTTTGTCCCATAGATTAGTCCCACTTTCCTAAAATAGCAAACTTTTTCACACTCACCAATAAAATATTAATTCCACTACACTCACAACTCTTAATTCCCGTGCCGAAAAGATTTGGGACTACTTCACCGGGACGGAGGGAGTATTTTTTTTTATTTTTTAATAAATAGTCATAACGGATGTTTCCTAAAATTTCTATTTAGAATTTAGAAATAGTGAAGATTTGCATTATTTTTTGTGAACGAATAGAAAGATTTTTATGGATTTATGGGGTCATTTGTTCATCCAAAAACTGATTAAAAAGTGCATCAGTTTAATTTTGCAGTTAGTTATTAAATATCAATTATGATACCAAATTAGAATTTGTAGTAATTTTTTGTTATTTATTTTTCTCAATTTATTGCATTTGACCAACTATTTGGTTGATATAGTAATATTTATTTTTATAATAATTAATATTCAATAATAATTCTATTAGTTACACAAAGATAAATAATTGATCCCTCTTTCTTAGAATAGTTCGATATCTTTCATTTTTCTAAAGCATAAAATCAATTTGATATTGAGACGAGATTAAAAAAAATATATATATATCGGAGAGATTGCTATATTTATGGCATGATATCTCTATGAAAATCTTCTCTCTTCCCTCGCCGTCCCATAAAAAAAATGACCGTTGGAAACGCGTCCAGATTGAAAATCCAAAATTTTGATCAATACAGGAATATAACATAGAAGTTGATAAAATGCAGGAATAGAAGAGGAGAGAATTTTAGATCATAGAAGTTGATAAAATGCAGGAATGTGAAAGGACTTTTCTACACCAACGATTAAGGGAGATTGTTTAAAGAGTTTGCTTGATCATTTTTTGCAAGTATGCAAACCTATTGTGTATCAACAAGATTATGTGCTTGTAAGTTTTCAGTATCTTAGAATTTAGTTTTCCAAATTTCTGTGAATTCATATGTTAGATCATGACATAACTTGAAATTTGCTTCATTTCAGGTGACTTGAAATATGGTGCTAAAGTGAAGATAAGTGGGCCAACAGGAAAATAAATGCTCATGCCAGAAGACAACAATGCCGATCATCATAATGGTGTGTTTGTTCACAATTTATATCATATAAATTTGCAAATACAATGATTTGACATTGGTGTTTTGGCGCTTGATATGTCACTTGTAACTAGAAATGCCATAGCTTCACTTTGACCATTCATTCTTGTGGAAAGTGTTGTTTGAGAGCACGAAGACTATAAGGCATGATAGAATCCACTAGATGTGTTGCACAACTTTCTTATGCCTTCAAGTGTTGTTGAACTCCGAAAGCTGCATTCAAAGTACTAACTATATATTTTCCGTTGTATGCTTAAATCTATTTCATTTCAGGTGAATTGAAATCTGATGCTGAAGTAAAGATAACTAGGCCACAGGGAAAAGAAATGCTCATGCCAAAAAACCCGAATGCCTATAATCATAATGGTTTGTTTATTCACAATTAATGCTATACAAAATTTGCAAATGCATTGAGTTGACATTGGTGTTTTTGTCCTTGATATGCAGCTTGTAACTAGAACTGGGGGGATAGATCTATTTCGATCATTCTTGTGAAATTGTTCTTC
Source organism: Plectranthus barbatus (assembly GCA_026898455.1). Classification (NCBI taxonomy): domain Eukaryota; kingdom Viridiplantae; phylum Streptophyta; class Magnoliopsida; order Lamiales; family Lamiaceae; genus Plectranthus; species Plectranthus barbatus. Next base: position 29,407 of record JAPKLW010001913.1, on the reverse strand, counting down.
TACGAGTACCAAGACTACTACAAGGTATAATGGAATCCACTATAGCTTGTTGCACAACTTTCATATGCCTTCAAATGTTGTCGTTTGTCTTCTTATATCTCAATTCAATAGTTTAGCATGCATGGGCTATCCTTGGTTGTCCATGCTAAACGTCAAATCAATTGAAAAGGTTGCAAGCTCAAATCAAGCTTAATATTCGCTTGAATTAGGTCAAGACTTGTTCTAAATTGCTTAGTTTAAGTAGTTGTATTAGTAATGGAATGCGTATTTGAGAAAATGGAAAGAATCCCTAAACGACTTCTAGGTGGACTTTCGTGTAAAATTATTGGTTACTCAATATCGTTTACTAGTTGAAATTCATTGTTGATGAGTTATTATGGTGATTCCTTTGCTAATCACTAATATAATTATCAACCTTTTTATTTACTATAAATTAATATATTTTATAATATTTTAAGTCATTTGATTTCTTACCAAGTAAAATTCATTGAAGTGAATCATTTTAGTGATTCCTTGTTCTTCTAGAATAGAATTAGGAAACCTTTTTTCATTAACTCAACATAAATTAATATGATTAATTACATGATTTTATTTACAAGATGAAATTCATTGTGCACAAGTTATTCCTTGCTCATGTATGATAGAATGTAGGACATATTTTGTCATTAACTAAGTACTAACTAATATTATTTATAAAATCATTAGTTACTTGATTTTATTACTAGTTGAAATTCATTGTCAGTAAGCTATTTCATTGCTCGTGAATAAAAGAACTATCAACCTGTAATTTCTTTAGTAAGTAGAAATTAATATATTTTACGAAGTTTTATGTTTGATATTTTACTACATGAAATTCATTAAAGGTGTAACATTGGGTGACTCCTTGCTTGTCTATGATTAGAAATTTTTTTGCATAACAATTATTTAATATATTTATAATATCATTGGTTAGTTGAATTTATTTACTAGTTCATATTCACTGTGGGCGAGTCATTAGAGTGATTTCTTCGTGTGTATTAAAATGCATAATTTACTAATATTTTAAATAAATTACTATATTATAAATATAATAAAAACATATTATAATTAAGAATTATATAAGTTATAGCACTAGCAAATTAATAAATAGATGAAAAGGTATATATATAATTTTTAAATAATATGAAAAATATATTTGCTTCGCATCCTTGAATGTTGTGATTCATTGCTCATCTATAGTAGAATTTGGGAAGTTTTTTGTCATTAACTAACTAATAGTTAACATTATTTATAATATCATTTGTTAGTTAATTTTATTTACTGTCGAAATTTATTGTGGGCAAGTTATTAGGGTGATTCCTTCTTCGCCCACTATAGAATTATCAACATTTTATTTATTTATTAATGTCTTTATAGTATTTTAAGTTATTTGATATTTTATTATGTAGTAGTATCCATTGAAGGTGAGTATTGGGTAATTCCTTGCTATTTTTGTTAGAATTATTAATTAATATGATTTATATTATCTTTAGTTAAATTTATCTACTGGTTAAAATTCAATTTGGGTGAGTTAATAGGGTGATACCTTGCTCACCCATATAGAATTATCAACCTTATTGTTTATTAACTATAGATTACTATATTTTGTAAAATTTAAGCTATTTATATTTTACTACGTGATTTTAATGAAGTTGAGTTATTGGGTGAACCCTTACTCATCTACGATAGATTTGGGAAGGTTTTTGTTATAACTATTAATTAATATCTTTAGTTAAATTTATCTACTTGTTGAAATTCAATTTGGGTGAGTTAATAGGGTGATACCTTGCTCACCCATATAGAATTACCAACCTTCTAAATTACTATATTTTGTAATATTTTAAGCTATTTATATTTTACTACATGATTTTTATTGAAGGTGAGTCATTGGGTGATTCCTTGCTCATGTGGGACGCTTTTGTTGTTACTATTAATTAATAGTACTAATTGATTTTATTTACTTGTAAAAATTCATTGTGGGCGAGTTATTAGGGTGATTCCTAGCTCACTCATGATAGAATTATCAACAATTTGTTAATTACTATAAATTATTATATTTTATAATAGTATCTTAAGTTATTTATATTTTATAATGTAATATTTTGTGTAGATGAGTTATTGGGTGGTTCCTTGCTCATCTTTGATAGAAATTACGAATTATTTTTTCATTAACTAACTACTAGCTAATACTCCCTCCGTCCCGGCTGAATTGTCCCGGTGACTTTGGGCACAATAACCAAGGAGTGTGAGTGTAAAGTAAGTTGAGTGGAATTAATATTTTATTGTTGAGTGTGAAAAAGTTGCCTTTTTAAGTAATGAGACAATTGAGGTGGGACGGACGAAAAAGAAAAGTGGGACAATTGAGGTGGGACGGAGGGAGTATTATTTATAATATCACTAAGTAGTTGATTTTCTTACTTAGTTGAAACTCATTTGGGCAAGTTATTAGGGTTATTTCTTGTTTGCCAACGAAAGAATTATCTGTTGGAAAGATTGGATCGAATCAAAACAAGTTTGAGGGATCAGAGCTAATCAAGGGAAGATCTCATTGGAGTAATTTAGTCTAGGATTGATTATAGTTTCCTGGTTTATCTTCTTTCCTTATTAGTTGCTCATCTTCTCCTATATGTACACAATCTTTGTAACAAACGATATATTGAAAAAAGATATAGAAACCAATTCTCTTTCTCTTCTACCATGTCGATCCTATTATTCAACATGGTATCAGAGCAGGATTAACACTAATCCTGGCTCTTGAAACCCAGAAAAATTCAAAACAGATCAACAAAAATGTCAGACGCAGACGGAAAGGAGTTGATCACCCAAAATCCAAACCAATTCCTGAACCAAACCCGAATTTCTGAAAACATCAATCTGGGATTCAAATTAGATGAAAACAATTATCAAATTTGGTCCCGATTGATGAAAGTCTCGATTGGTAGTAGAGGGAAAAGTAGACATATTACAGGGAATCCTCCACCACCCAAAGTTGGAGAACCAGAATTCATACAGTGGGAAGAAATGGATCTCACAGTCCTGGCATGGATCCTACAGAATATGGAGAACAATTTGGTCTCAAGATTTGCCCAACATCAAACAGCAAAAGCCATTTGGGATAGCCTCAACCTTACCTATGGAGCAACTCAAGATCCCTACCAGATTTATGACTTGGAAGTCAGAGCAAATAAAGTAGTACAAGGAGACCGCACTTTAGAAACATACTGGAGTGAATTGCAGAGCATATGGCTTCACATTGATAGGCGAGATCCCAATTCCCTCAACTGCTGCGATAAGGGGATCCAGATGTATAACCAGATCGTAAGCCAAAGACGGCTTTTCCAGTTCCTCTCCGGACTGGACTCCAAACTTGACGGAGTCCGGCGAGATATATTGAAAGAGTCTCCAGTGCCGTCGCCGGAATCCGCCTTCTCAAGGGTCAGGAGAGAGGCTGATCGGATGAAAATCTACCAGGGAACAAGCCTCACACCCGAGTTGCAAATTGGGGCTGGCTTTGCCGGAAAAGGGAGGATGGAATCGAATATGAGGAATCAACAAAAAGGGGGAAAAATTGATAAATCCAAATTGGTGTGTACACATTGTGGAATGCACAAACACACCAAAGATCAATGCTTTCAGCTTGTCGGGTACCCGGAATGGTGGGAAGACGGCCACAAATCGCCCGGAAAAGGAAAAGCAGCCATCGGATCCGCGACTGATGAGAGAACCAAGTCCGAGCCCGACTCTGCCATCATGGGTGAACAAATAAATGGAGGATTTGGCGGGTTCAGTGGGGCGATGAAGGTCGCCGGACGGAAGAGAGAGGAGTCGGAGTTCATGGAGAAGCGTGAATCATCACAAGGAGGTACAGGATTTGGTATACCAAATCCTAATTCTAACTTATATCTTTCATATTTGCAAATTAGTCCTTCTAATTCTGTTTGTGGCAAATTGAACCCCAAACTCCTTACTTATCCCTCATTTTGTAGCCTTGTTAATAAACATAATAACTCCCGTCCACCCTCTTTCCCGGGATGGATATTTGATTGTGGAGCCACCGATACTATGTCATATGATAAAAAAGATTTTTTATATCTCACAAAACTTACTAAAACCCATATTCAAACTGCTAGTGGAGATTTAGTAATTGTAGAAGGATTGGGCACTATACAGATTTCCTCTACATTACGCCTCTCTAACTGTCTTTTTGTACCTTCCCTTTCCCATAAGTTATTGTCCATCAGTCATGTTACTCGCGAATTAAATTGTACCCTCCTCATAAATCCACTCTTCTGTATTTTGCAGGATATCAGGACGAAGAGGATCATTGGGCGTGGCACTGAGCAAAATGGACTCTACTGTGTTGATGAAATTTCTCACAATGGTGCTGTGTTGCTTACTCAAGGATCGATGGATAGAAAACTTTGGTTGTGGCATAGACGGTTAGGGCATCCCTCTCTTAGTTATTTGAAAGTTTTGTTTCCTAAGTTAGTTAAAAATTCTATTTTTTCATGTGATTCGTGTGTTTTGGCCAAGAGCCACAGACGATCTTTTATTTCAAAACGAAGACGGGTTGATGATATTTTTTCTTTAGTTCATTCTGATGTGTGGGGACCAGCCCCTGTTCTAGGTGGACATAAATTTAAATATTTTCTCCTCTTTGTTGATGACTATTCCCGCATGACATGGATATATTTTTTAGAAACCAAGTCACAAGTGTCTGAAAAATTTAAACTTTTTTACACCATGGTCCAAACACAATTTCATAAAAAAATTCAGCTTCTTCGCTCCGATAACGGAGGGGAATTTGTTAATACCTCCATGAACCTTTTTTGCCAACAAAATGGTATTTTACACCAAACAACCTGTCCTTATACCCCTGAACAAAACGGTGTTGTAGAACGAAAGAATAGGATAATTCTAGAAATGACACGTGCTATTATGCTAGAATCTTGTGTTCCCTCATTTCTCTGGCCTGAGGCCATAGCTACCTGTGTCTATCTTCTCAATAGATTACCTACCAAAATTCTCCAACTGCAAACTCCGTTACAATACCTCTCATCTGTTACCACTGTCCCTTCCGCATTAACCATTGAACCCCGGATTTTTGGATGTTCAGTCTTTGTCCATATCCCTAAACATGAACGCACTAAGTTTCAGCCTTGTGCTGAAAAATGTGTGTTCGTTGGTTATGGGAGAAACAAAAAAAGATATCGCTGTTACAACCCAAAAACCCGCCAAATCATAACTACTATTCACTGTGATTTCTTGGAAACTGAATATTTCTATAATAGTAGCCACCCTAGCAGTCAGGGGGAGAGTGACAAAACTGTTGACCTCCTAGATTGGCTCCTTCCAGAAATCCCTCTACCAGAGTCATCTTCCGGTGACCCTCAAAAAGCACACACACCAGAAGAACTCTCCATCAATTCACAGGAACAGTTCCAACTTGAAGTGCCACCTCCAAGTCCTTCTTCTGAGCTGATATCCACAAAATCAGAAGGGCATCCCGGGAATTCACCACAACCTACACCTCTCTCTCAACAGCCTGAAACAGTTCAACCTGCACCTCACTCACATTTGCCAGAAATAGAAGAAGAAGTAACTGAATTGCAAAGTGAGCGGTATACTCTACCTCCTCGGAGCACAAGGGGTATGTTGTGTGCTATAGTGTGACTACAGGACTAATGTGCAAGTATACACAATCCACAAGTAATATAGTCTTATGAGACCAGATATCGAACCCAAGGGAGTGGGTTTCTAAATCGTGCACTATGAATTGTTTGCAATAAAAGAGGGTAGTTTCTGTCTAAGTCCTAATAAAGCATAAAATGTGCAATAATTATAATTCCAAGAAGGGCTAAAAGCAATAATACTTCCTCGCTCCACAAAATAAACATAAACAATCAATCAGTTATCACAAATGTTGAGAAATGCACACTCAGGTTATGGGATACAAAGCACCTCAGTTATCCTATATGCTAGAGCTTACGTCTCGCAATGCTCTGAACCTTGGAACTTTTTCTAAATCTGCCTAGTGAACTGTCGCCCAACTAGATCTACACCTTCTCACTTAGAATGCATATGTCTATGTCTATCATAGTGATCAGATGATGACAACATGAATTGAAGCTCAGTCAAGTTGCACTGTTCCATATGTCTATGAAATCAATACAATCATCTAAGATCTCCTCGGCTTATTTCTCCTTTCGGTGTCCATAAGTGATGGGTTTCTTTCCACTGTCGTGCTCAAGAAACGATTTAAAACAAGATCAAAGATAAGTTCAGATATGCGAAACTCAGTTCTAACATATATTCAAACAAAAGGTACTTTGTTCCATAACCCAAGTGCAAAAGAAATTAGTTCATGCTCGGTATTGAAAAGATGAAAGCTACAAGATCATTCGTCATCTAAGCTCAACAAAAAGAAAACTAAAATTCAAACTATGCGATGATCTCCTGATGCTTCAATGCCTTCCTCTCCAAGCTGGGTTTCTATCTTCCTCCTTGTCTCTCGTTCTATTCGTGTGTGTCTGTTTATTCGTCCTCGTGCTCCTTTCAATCTGATTATCTCTCCTCCTTTCTTGCACGGCCGTCGATTTTCTTGCCCCTCTTGGGATGTGTCCACGTGTTGAGAAGTCAATATTTTACCCAGACAAAAGATCAGCTTCCGTTTCCGCCACCAATTCTTCCAGCAGACAGGATCAACAAAAGTTTTATCTTTGTCTCAAAGTGGTCCTGGAGAGAGAAAGTCTTCAGTCCCCTTGGCCATGCGCTTCTGATGCAAAAGCATAACTCCAGACAATATGCGGCAGATGAGCTCCAGCATTCCGAACCTGGTCAAAACTTGTCCAAAACTTACAAAAACTTATTAATATTTGCAAAATGTAAAGCACCACAACTAATTTGCAACTGGACATAAATAAGCACAAATGACCTTGCTTTCTAAGCATCTTATTCAAATACAACATCTAAAGTTTAGTAGAAAGGATCAAAAGATAACTCCAAACCTGAAAGGGAAAGTCGCAACAACAAGTATCCTATTGTCTCCCTGGTAAGACTTAAACTATCAAAAGATGCTAATGCATATGAAAATGCACTTTACACCGAAAAGATACCTCCCTCTGAAGTCAAAGCCCTGAAAATCGCTCATTGGAAGGAGGCTATACAAAAGGAAATGGATGCCTTAGCAAAAACACGGACATATGATAAATGTCGCCTCCCTGAAGGCAAGAAACCCATTGGTTGTAAGTGGGTCTTCACCATCAAACGGAGGCCTGATGGATCCATCGAACGATATAAAGCCCGATTAGTTGCAAAAGGCTATACGCAGACATATGGCATAGATTATGCAGAGACATTTTCTCCAGTGGCAAAAATGAATACCGTCCGGGTTCTTCTTTCCATAGCTGCTACAAAAGATTGGATCCTCCACCAGTTTGATGTCACAAATGCCTTTCTGCATGGCGTTCTAAGAGAGGAAGCTTATATGCTACCACCTCCCGGCTTCACCAATGAGTTCAAAGAAAATGAGGTGTGCAAACTCAGGAAAACTTTGTATGGCCTCAAACAATCTCCTAGAGCCTGGTTTGGAAGGTTCTCAGCTGTAATGAAGAAACATGGGTATCAGCAGAGTAACTCGGATCATACACTTTTCATAAAACAAAGGGGAGAACGGTTGACGTGTCTGATTATCTACGTTGATGATATGATCTTAACCGGGGATGATCAGGAGGAGATTGAGACACTAAAAGAAAACTTGTTTAGAGAGTTCGAGATGAAGGACCTGGGAAATTTAAAGTACTTTCTTGGCGTCGAGGTACTTAGATCTAAAAGGGGGATCTTCATTAATCAGAAAAAGTACACTCTTGATCTTCTCACTGAAACCGGCCTATTGGAGAGCAAACCGGTGGCAACTCCTATTGTAGTTAACCATGGGCTCCAAATCACAGAGGGAGCAGATCTTGTGGACCGAGGTCAATATCAGCGACTTGTGGGGCGTCTTATCTATCTCTCTCACACTCGACCAGATATATCTTATGTTGTGGGGGTCGTAAGTCAGTTCATGCATCATCCTCAATCTGAGCATCTTGAGGTTGTCCTCAGAATTGTGAAATACTTGAAAGGCACCTTCGACTATGGGATCTTCTTCAAGAAATCAGATAATCTGGAGATCCAAGCTTACACAGATGCCGATTGGGCTGGCAATCCTATTGATAGGAGATCTACAGCGGGATACTTTGGATTAGTAGGGGGAAATCTCGTCTCATGGAGAAGTAAGAAGCAGAAAGTAGTAGCACTATCAAGTGCAGAGGCAGAGTTCCGGGGAATAAAAAGTGGCCTTACAGAAGTTTTGTGGTTGAGAAGACTGTTGATGGAGCTTGGGCTGTTCTCCGGAAAGACATGTCGTCTTTTGTGTGACAACAAAGCGGCAATTAGCATCTCAGAGAATCCGGTTCAACACGACAGAACTAAACATGTTGAGGTCGACCGACACTTTATTAAGGAGAAGTTGGAAAGTGGCATCGTTGCTCTTCCGTTTGTGTCCTCAAAAAATCAGTTGGCTGACATCCTGACCAAGGCAGTAGATTCGAGAAGTTTTTTAGAAATACTTGGCAAGTTAGGTATCGGGAACCTCGATACCTAACTTGAGGGGGAGTGTTGGAAAGATTGGATCGAATCAAAACAAGTTTGAGGGATCAGAGCTAATCAAGGGAAGATCTCATTGGAGTAATTTAGTCTAGGATTGATTATTGTTTCCTGGTTTATCTTCTTTCCTTATTAGTTGCTCATCTTCTCCTATATGTACACAATCTTTGTAACAAACGATATATTGAAAAAAGATATAGAAACCAATTCTCTTTCTCTTCTACCATGTCGATCCTATTATTCAACATTATCAACCTTTTCCTTATTGATTAACTATAAAGTAATGGATACTATAATATTTTATGTTATTTGATGTTTTACTATGTAATATTCATTGAATATGAGTAATAGAGTGATTCCTTGCTCATGTAGAACGATTTTGTTGTTACTATTAATTAATATTACTTATGATATTATTAGTTTATTTTATTTACTTATTGAGAGTCATTGTGTGCAAGTTATTAGGGTGATTCCTTGTCCCCCACGATAGAGTTATCAATCTTATGCTTATTTATTAACTATAAATTAATATATTTTAAGTTACTTGATTCCTGTGTAATATTTCATTGAATGCAAGTTGTTGGGTAATTCCTTGCTCATGTGAACGTTTTTGTTGTAACTATTAATTAATATTATTTATAATATTGTTAGTTTTACTTTGTTGAAATTCATTGTGTGCGAGTTATTAAGGTGATTCCTTCCTCGCCCATGATAGAATGAATTATCTACCTTTAGGTTTATTCACTATAAATTATTATATTGTAAGTTACTTATGTTTGGACTGCTTAATCGATTCCTTCCTCGCCCATGATAGAATGAATTACCTTTAGGTTTATTTACTATAAATTATCATATTGTAAGTTACTTATGTTTGGACGGTTTATTCTGTATCCGAGTGCACCATATCAATTTGTGGCATCACTTCTAAGGTAATACCTGGATCTCTACCATGTTAGCACTTTTTATTGTGTTTATAGACCCAATCATACTTTGGTTTATTATTAAATCCTTGATTATGCAGCTGAATATTGTGCAACATGATCAAAGATAAATATATGACTAGATATTTTTACAATTTAGTATCTATATAATCTTGTAGCATGGTGTTCATATTCTACTTAGTCAATATGATTCTAGTTGTGTTTGTTGCTAGAACAAAGGCCGTGCATCCATCTAGGGGTGAGCAAAAAAACCGAAAAACCGAAAACCGAACCGAACCGAATAAATTTCGGTTATTTCGGTTCGGTTATTTCGGTTTTCGGTTCGGTTCGGTTATTTTTTTTGAAAATTTCGGTTTTTCGGTTTTCGGTTCGGTTATTTTTTTTCGGAACCGTAATAACCGAACTAACCGAATTAACCGAAATAATATATATTATTATTATTTTAAATAATATATATATTATTATTATTATTTTAAATAATATTTTTATTGATTTTCGTTTTTTATTAATTTATATATATATATTATTATTATTTTTTAATAATAATAATTTTTATTTTTATTTTTTATTGATTTTTAATTTTCAAATTAATAATTTCGGTTATAACCGAATTACCGAAAAAAAAACCGAAAACCGAATTAAAATTTCGGTTCGGTTATTTCGGTAATTCGGTTCGGTTCGGTTTCTTTCATTTAAATTTCGGTTATTTCGGTTCGGTTATTTTACGCGCAATAACCGCACCGAATAACCGAATACTCACCTATCCATCCATATGTTGACACGGAAGTTCTTTACTATACCAAACTGGCTCGTCTTTGGTGCATGGATGGAGGAACCTTTAAAATCCATCAGTTGGTGTATGTAACATGCTATTTCACGTGAAGTTGCACCTGCTAAGGTTTCTTCTATGTTTCGTACTCTGTTATGCTTTCATGATTGTGGGGCTACTGCATAACCTTCCTTCCTTCCTAGCTTCTTCCCTTGAAACTTAACTCTTGTTTTCATGATTTTTTTTTTTTGTAGTAAAATGAATTTTTTTCATAAGTCTAGGTTTGTGGTTTAGTGCATTATTAATTGTCATAGTGGGGATGAATATGAAACAATGAACATAGTAGGAGGGATCAAGTCGAGTTGTATGTTTGTTTACTTAAATGCATATGCTCTCTTTATCTGATTACTTAATATGTATATTTCATATAAACAGGAGTTGACATGGCAGCTGTAGGTCTGAGTTACTGCATAATTGGACTAGGTGGTTAACAAATACACCTGAAATGGTCATTAAACTAGGTAATATTTCATAATTCTAAATTGTTTTGTGTTTATTCTGTAAGCACAAAACTTACTTGCAGAACCATTTCCCACATTACATATGACACTTGATCTGTGTTTTGATAAGAAGAAAAGGAGAAAGATAAGGTTCATATCCATACTGATGCATTATTAAATTTCAATTCAATTGTTTAGTATTGACTGCCCATGCTAAACGTCATATCAATTACTAAAAGGTTACAAGCTCAAATCAAGCTTAATATTCTCTTGGATTTGGTGGAGGCTTGTTCTAAATTGCTTAGTCTAATTAGTTGTATTAGTAATGGAATGAGAATGCTATTATGTGGTCAGACATTTGAGAAAATGGAAGAGAAATCCCTAAACAACTTCTAGGTGGACTTTCGTGTAAAATTATTGATCAGTTGCAATTCATTGTTGTTGAGTTATTATGGTGATTCCTTTGCTAATCACTAATATAATTATCAACCTTTTTATTTACTGTAAATTAATATATTTTATAAGATTTTAAGTCATTTGATTTCTTACTAAGTAAAATTCATTGAAGGCGAGTCATTTTAATGATTCCTTGTTCTAGAATAGAATTAGGAAACGTTTTTTAATTAACTCAACATAAATTAATATGATTTATGAGATTTATTTACTAGATGAAATAAATTGTGCACAAGTTATTCCTTGCTCATGTATGATAGAATGTAGGACACTAACTACTAACTAATATTATTTATAAAGTCATTAGTTACTTGATTTTATTACTAGTTGAAACTCATTTTCGTGAGCTATTTCATTGCTCATAGATAATAGAATTATCAACCTTTTATTTATTTAGTAAAAATAAATTAATATATTTTATAAAATTTTACGTTTGATATTTCACTACCGTGAAATTCATTAAAGGTGTGACATTGGCTGACTCCTTGCTTATGTATGATTAGAAAGTTTTTTTGCATAACAATTATTTAATATATTTATAATATCATTGGTTTCTTGATTTTATTTACTAGTTCAAATTCACGGTGGGCAAGTCATTAGGGTGATTCCTTCGCGTGTATTAAAAGTGCGCTTAGGTGGTGATCTTATTTGTTATGCAATACTAGTATAGTGCCAAAAATAAATTATCCATTCATCGGAGATTAATGCGACGAAATCGTCCTAAATATTGAAACATAAGTTTTCAAATAATTGTTTAAGTAAATCAATGAAAGAGTTTATAGTTTATCTAGGCAAGATTCAATTTAAAAGCAATAATTAGAAATGAGATTTAAAATCAAATAGATAAAACACATTCCACGAATTAATGCCCAACAAATTTAATTTAATCCACTTTAATTACTATACGATATAGAACTAACATGCATAATTTACTAATATTTTAAATAAATTGCGAAGTTTTTTTGTCATTAACTAACAAATAGTTAATATTATTGATAATATCATTTGTTAATTAATTTTATTTTCTTGTCGAAATTAATTGTGGGCAAGTTACTAGGGTGATTCCTTCTTTGCCCACGATATAATTATCAGCATTTTTTTAATTTATTAATGTGTTTTGCAGTATTTTATGTTATTTGATATTTACTATGTAGTATGCATTTAAGGTGAGTATTGGGTGATTTCTTGCTCCTTTTTGTTATAACTATTAATTAATATGATAATATTATCTTTAGTTAAATTTATCTACTTGTTAAAATTCAATTTGGGCGAGATAATAGGGTGATACTTTGCTCACCCATATAGAATTATCAATCTTTTGTTTATTAACTATAAATTGCTATATTTTGTAATATTTTAAGCTATTTATATATGGAGTTTTATCGGTCCATGACCCGAAAAATAGTTTAATTATCGATTCAGGACCTGAAAGATAACAAAAATTCTCAATCTACGATTCGAAAGATCATACAATTCTCAATTCAGGATCTCAATATCAGGTTTGGATTGAGAATTCTTTGATCTTTCGGTTCCTAGATTAACAAATCATCTTTCAGATTCTGGATAGATAATTAAACTATCTTTTGGGTCCTGAATCGGCAATTCTCCTTATATTTACTACATGATTTTTATTGAAGGTGAGAGATTGGGTGATTCCTTGTTCATTTACGATAGAATTATGAAGGTTTTTGTTATAACTATTAATTAATATGATTTATATTATCTTTAGTTAAATTTATCTACTTGTTTAAATTTAATTTGGGCGAGTTCATAGGGGCGGTACATTGCTCACCCATATAGAATTATCACCCTTTGTTTATTAACTATAAATTACTATATTTTGTTTTTTACCAATATGACCACAATTCTACGCATGTAGACACAAATAAAAAAAATCTTAATATTGTGGACGCTTGCAGTCTTTTCGTGTTCTCCAAACACAAATGCATTGGAAAACTTAACATTTCGTGTTCAACAAACACGAATCAATTTTATTTTCTAAATTAATTAAGAAATAATTAAAATACTGAAAACTTAAAATAAGATTAGGAAATATATTAATTATTTTGTAATTAATAATGAACACGAATCAATTATATTGAATTCTATTGATAATATTTTTTTTAATAATATTAATATTATTGTTAATATTTTAAAATTTATATTTTTGTTCCATGATTAGTTTATATTAACATATTAATTTTGTGTATTGATTACATTATTATTTTTTTATTAGTAAACATTTTATAATCTCGTCATTATTTTTTTAATTATATAAAATTAAAACACAACGATCAATAAAGTTTAGTTACTTAATTTATTTATTAAACATTCTTACTTTGGTTTATTATTATTATTATTATTGTTGTTGTTTTTTATATAATTTAATTTATATTTTAAACTAGTATTATTATTATTGTTGTTCTCAAATTTATCTGTTTTAACACACATCAAAGTCTTAAATGTAGTGGTCCTAAGTTGGGACTTTTCAAAATTTATTATTCGTAAAGATTTATTTAGATAGATTCAACTAATCCACCAACAACTTAGTCAATTGTTAGATTTCAAATAAAGAGATAAGCAAGCAAGAGAATAAAGCAGTAAATGACACTGGAGTTTATAATGGTTCGGATACCAAAGATTATACATTGACTCTTTGATCCAACGACCAAAATCACTAAGAATAGTGTACAACACAATGTAACTGATCTTCTTATGGTTTTGAGAAGCTCCTCCATTTCACTAATCCATGGAGAGGACTTTACCACGAACACGTTGCTAGACTCCTTTCTTACTTATCAGGTAAGAATATCTTGTAGTCCCTTTCGACTTCTCCTTTAATCTTGTCCATTGAGTTTCCTTCTTAACTACAACTTTGTTCTCTTCGTCCAGTCTTCTGGGTGATGACTGGTCCTATAAGTTACAACTCCATTTTCATATATAAAGTTACACGTTGTTTAAAGTGAATATGAATCATTTTAAAGTTAATTTTATTTAAATCTCATTATAATTTATAATAAAGATAAATAATTTAATATATTATTAACATATTTGTTTGTGGTGTATCATTGCAAAATGATGCTTCGGTGTTGTTCACGAAATCTTTTAATTTTGTTATAATTTATAATATAAATAAATATTTAATATATTTTCATTATATTTATGAGTGGGTTCGTAACTGTTGTTCACAAATTCATATCTAGAATTATGTTTGACCAAAGATTAATGAATAATTTGAATCAATTCGTGTTCAATATTCACAAAAAGACTACAAGTGTCCACATTTTAAAATCTTTTTTAATTTGTGTCTACACTTTAAATTTCAGGGTTATAAATCTAAATCACCCCTTCTGCAGGTAGTAAAGTTTGTGCTTTTATCTCAAAACTATTGTGAATACTAAAATATATTCTATTCTGTGTGTCTGTGTCCAATGATGATATTGGTTTTATTTTTGATGAGTAATCGTTATTCCTTATTTTGGCAGGATGGAGATCTTGCCTTTGCTGATGATTACACCGATTTTAATCAATGATGAAACCAATGTTCAAATTTATAAAAGTAGAATAAATACAATCTAAGGAAAAGAAAAAAGAAAATAAAATGTAGAAACTATCAAGAAATGAGTTCAATGTAATATATATTTAACACTCCCTCAAATTAAGGCATAGATGCTAATTAACCAAAGAAGCATTCTTCATAAAAAAGCCTTAAGAAAATAAACAAAGTGGACACAAAACATACTGTTTGTTAGGGCTCTTGTAGCAAACTATTATCAGGACCTGATACGACAGGACGTACTGTTTGTTAGGGCTCACCAAGCAATGGATGCTCAGCTTCCACTGAAAATGTTGCAATGGAGTCGAAATGCATGCTGTCCGTGATGGAAGAGAAGTTCCGAGACTCAGCAACCTCAATAGAATGATACTCTCTGCTACCATCACCACTCTGCACAACATCACTACATTCATCCACCTCTTTAATTGTCTCTAACTCGGTTGCAACCTCCTTCATCGTCGGCCTTCTCTTGCCATTGAGTTGCAGACACCTTCTAGCAAGGTTAGCTACAACCACAATGTCTTCCCTCTTGCCTTCTTTGAGGACCCTTGCATCAAGAATATCAAACAACTTGTTCTCTTCCATCAAGTGCAAGAAATGTGTGGCTAGACTCCTTCCCACTTCCACTCTGATGGATGATATTGCTTTCTCACCAGTTAGGAGCTCAACCATAACAACGCCAAAGCTGTATACATCACTCTTATCTGTGAACTGATTTGATTGGAAGTATTCAGGATCCAAGTAGCCGAAGGTGCCAAGAACTCGGGTGGTCACATGAGTTTGTTCGAGAGCTACCGATCTTGATGTTCCAAAGTCTGAAACTTTGGCTCGGTACTTGTCATCCAAGAGTATGTTTGTTGACTTGATATCCCGGTGATAAATGGGTGCAGATGCTGCAGAGTGCAAGTATGCGAGCGCGCATGCTACTTGTTTTGCGATTTTCAGACGCATTGCCCAAGTCAATGAGAATTCATCATTGGGCTTGTGGATGTGCTGGAAAAGAGTGCCATTAGGAATGAACTCATAGACGAGGAGAGGAACTTCAGTCTCTAGACAGCATCCCAATAACTTGACTACATTCCTGTGGTTTACTTGTGAAAGTATAACCACCTCGTTGATGAAGATTTCAAGATCACCTTCCTCCAACTTCTTGGACTTCTTAACTGCTACAATCTTTCCATCCGTCAACATTCCTTTGTAGACAGTACCTTGGCCTCCACGACCAAGAATGCGGTTATCGTTGTAGTGATCAGTAGCCTGAGACAACTCTTTGGAACTGTACAATTTGGTCTTCTCAAGGCCATTATCAGTTGCAGATAACTGCTGTTCCAGCAACAATCCTCCATTTCGCTTAAAAAGCTTGCACCTGCGGTTAGCCTTGATTCTTTTTCTGATAAATCTGGAAAATATCCATGCTGCGAGAAGCAAAATTAGTGCACCAATCGCACTGCCAATACTGATGAGAGCTATTTTTACCCGAGCTTTGCGTTCACGATTTGTATCTAGACAAACATAATCCCCTTTCAAGTTAATACAAGTCAATGGCTGTTCGCAGGGGCCCTGTGTGCATTCGTCTACATCAAGGCATCCTCCTGGTAGATATGGGTTGCCTTCATAATATGGTGGGCAAGAGCAGTATTTGGCCGTTGACACATAATCATAATATCCATCATATCCATAGTAATAATTTAAATAGGCATCAAAATAATCTTCACTCAAATCAGATAGAGAACTTGTAGATGGTGATCGGCAATATTCAGAAGTAGGATATGTTTGGCAAAAATTGTTAAAGTTTTTGGACAGACAGGTACCTGAATTATACGAATGTTTAAATCTGTTGCCATAATCATCAGGCTCGGTGAGGCAGTAATCATTGGCATAGCCACAAATTGGATCGGTGTATCCTTTGAGCTCACCATACTCCCACTCAAGTACCAGTGGTGCAAATTCAAGAAATGGATTTGGCTGATCACTTAGAAGGCTCTGATATCTTTTATAATCTTTTTGCAGGCGTCCTTTCTCAGCAGGGAAAATATAGCCACAAAAGCTATTATTAGTAACTTGGGTGGTTTTGTATGTGTACTGGAGCTCCTTGAATCGTTGTGGAATTGTTATCGGACAGCAATTTACACCATTGCAGTGATCCTCTGTAGAGTTAGCATCACATACAGCTGAGCATCCTCCCAGTGTTGAGGTTCTACTATCACGTAACCACACTGAATTTTTGCACCCTAATACAATCAGTGAGTTGTGGCGTGCTGATACGGAAAACGGAGTTCCCTTAAGTGATGTAGGCAGATTTCCTGAGCTCAGCTTATTCGAGCAATTCATGGGCGATACCCGCTGCTTTACTTCTACTATGCCTGAGATGGAAATATTTACAACTTCCAGTTTGATGCTGCTCAGGATTGGTGTCGTGGAATTAATGCATTCAACAATGAAGGAGGAATTCGCACTACAGTTCGGACCAATCCCGAAAGGATAGGGAATGGCGACATTTCCGCACGTGCTGTTACAACCAGGCAGAAACACAGGTGCAAGAGTTGCAGTTGTGGCGAAGCTTAGGAAGGAAAATATTATGTACCACCTCATTCTTCCTTCAACTATTTCTGGAATCTCAGACCTTAGCCAAAGAATTAACAATCAAACATGATAACAGATCTACAACGAGAGAAAAACGTATATACATAAGAAAAAATAAAATATAATGAAACTAGCTAGAAAAACATGCAACTACATATATTTCTGACAAAATCATGAATTATGCGAATTGTTATTTGTGAAGACGTACCTTTGGTGTTGCTATACTGATTCTAGAGCTAAGAAATTGTATCCTGTTGTATGATATTTGAAGAGAGATGATGGAACACTGATCAACCATAAATCACTGCTCATGGTCATGGTGTTAAATGTTAGTTAATAAAGATGGCCCATATTCAAAAGTCTTTCAAGTCAATCGCAACTGTATTGAAGCCTACTCAACACACACTTGTGAGAAACGCAGTTTCGAAGCCAATAATGCGAAAAAGACACTTCAACTCTTACTTAGACGACAATGACTTATTTAGAAATGGGGTATAATATTTAAATTAAATATTTAATAATAAAAAAATTGGCGAACAAGTACATCCCCAAACTTATACATACATTGTCAGTGGTTTATCTAGAAAAAAAAAAGTAACTTGGCTAAATATACTTAATGAATGTGTATAAATATACTTATTGGATAGTAACAGTTAATATTATCGAGAAAAAAAATTCCGATATTTTTGTCATTGCCAATTTGCTGCAACACTACAAGTTCAATTTACAGGTTTCAAATGTGCCACGGAGTCTGTTCTTTTTGTAGTCAGTCACCATATGGTCCAAAATGGGCCACCATTTTAGCTAAAAAGTTCTTTTTGAAAATATTCGGGCGCATTAAAAATGAATAAATATCGTGCCAAGCAGCAGAAAAATTCAACGAAATCTTCATTAACTTAAGATAAGATCTGCTGAAAAATGGTCTGATAAATCTTTATACAAGTGGTTAGTTGTCTGAAAAAACATCATATTTATGAGATGTTACAAATCCTAAAATATTGATTGTACAAAAAGCTAATTAGAATTATAATTAGATTTTATATATCAATACAAGTCGTCTACAGGATTTGGACCTTAACACCACCTCAAACTTAAGGTGAATCCAAATCGTTAAGTTTGAGTAAATGAAACTCTGGATCCAGTGTAGATACGTGAGTTTGGTAGATGAGAATGGATCTTGATGAAGATGAATGTTCAGAGCTGAACATGCAACGGGGCGAATGATCCCAGCATGGAAGAGAAGTCGCAACAGCTACTAAAGACCGAGCATCAATAGCATCCCATTATCTCCTGTTATTCTGATT
Source organism: Plectranthus barbatus (assembly GCA_026898455.1). Taxonomy (NCBI): domain Eukaryota; kingdom Viridiplantae; phylum Streptophyta; class Magnoliopsida; order Lamiales; family Lamiaceae; genus Plectranthus; species Plectranthus barbatus. The sequence goes on along the minus strand of JAPKLW010001913.1, from coordinate 10,637 downwards.
TTGTGCGTAACTTGAGCCTGCCTCCATCCTTATAATTGCTTCCAACTCGGCTGCAACTATATTCATTGTTGGCCTTGTCTTCTCGTCAAATGCAAATATTTTTTTGCTGTTTTTCTTACAGCAATATGATGGATGGATGTAGCAGAACGTGAATAAGGGGAAGGAAGGGATGATGTCAAAATGCATGCTGCTGCCATCTGACATGCAATAAAGTCAGAACACTCGTCAATAGTGTTCCAGTCTTCCTCATTTTGCACAATACCTGACCCTGATATTGGGTGTTTTTTATACTTCTCAGTTTTTCTTTTCCCTTAATTGAAATATATTAATTTAAACTCACACCCACATGTTTCAGTAAAGTTCGGAAGTGTGACCTCTTGATCCAGATAAAGTGTTGGGGATAAACACCAATGAAGATAACAAAAGAACCAAACCAACAACTTGTGTGCTAAATGAGATAACCAATCAAGCCAAATTAACCAAAGCACTAATGCAAGAAAATAAACTACAAAGCAGTAAAAAGGACACCGATATTTTAACGTATCAAAATAATGGGTACACCAAGTGTTCTCCCTAGCAATCACCACTAGAGGCTCATCAACAACATCAACAAAATATAATCAACCTCAAGATATCACCTATTGGCTAACAATAAAACCCTCATCAACCATTCACAATAAAATCTTCTAGATTGCAAATCTAGGTTTAACAAATAAAATAAAAATTAGAGGTTAAGAGAAAGATATCACCAAATGAAGCAAGGTTATGAGAACAAGGATCCAAGACCTCTTCCCTCTCTTCTTCTTCTTCTCTCTTTTCTCTCTATTTTTCCTCGCAGCGGCTCTCTCCCTCTCTGAAAGTTGCGCAGCACTCTATTCTCAAAAGTGGCAGCAACTCACGTAAATTGCACACACCACAATTGTTATGATTGTGGACTTGCCCTATTGGGCTTAATTGGTCAAAAGTCATTTGGGTTTATTTAATTCAGGCCCATTAAATGACAATGACCCAACATAAAATGTTTTACTATTGCACCTGGAGCAGAAGATTTCTCACTTTCTCAGTATGATATTAAGATTCTTGCATCAGCTTGAGCAGTATCTAGTTTCACATTCTTTTTTATGTATGGAAAAATGTACCCCGTCAAGAGCAGAGTCCAATGTTGCACAAAAACACACTTTTTAAAAAAAATTATTCTGATCAAAGATAATCAATTCAAAGATCAGTACTATAAGCAATTTTGCCCAAATAACAACAACAACAATAATAATAATAATAATAAACTTGCATGGCAGGCGATAACATAAGATAATGCAAACCTTCAAAACATAATCACCATCAACCAAAGAAGCATTCTGCATAAAAAAGCCAGCAAACTAATATTAGCACAATTGCAGCATAAACATACGAAATGCCAAAATAAGAGGAAAGTATAGAAAACCATTCATCATTGCCAGCGACCTGATACAGAAGGATGTGTTGAGGATAGTAAAGGTTGGCAACACACACTTGCAAAACAAGAGTTGAAGAGTTTCTAGAAGTCCACATGCATGCAGGAGATATAACAAACCCTAGAGGATATTTTGAGGGGTGATTTCCCTCTGTGTCACCAGAATTAAACATGTGGACATTTGTATCCGAAACCCTAGACATGTGGACAAACATAGCAAGTTCGAATGTCAGAAATTCGAACCCCCCAGGTTTTTTAATTTAAAAATGGGTTCGAATTCAAGGAATTCGAATCCTTTATAAATAAATTAATTTTTAATTAAATTTCCGGCAAAATAATTTAAATATTCGTTCGAATTCCTGAAATTCGAACCCTTTATAAATATGGACATTTAGGGTTATGGTTAGGGTTACGACATTGGGATTTTTAGGGTTATGGTTAGGGTTACGACATTGGGATTTAGGGTTTATTTGTTATATTTATGGTTTACATGTATTTATTTTAATGTAGGATATAAATAAAATAAAAATATATGTAACACAAATAAAGCACAAATTTAATCAAAATATTACAATAAGATTAGGGTCTTCTCGGAAACATGCGAACATATTAAAATAATTGAAGAAATAAAAGAAAATAATTATGAAAAGTCTACTACATAAAATTAACAAGAAATCTAGTCCCCATTTTTTTTCCGCCTCGTGAGCCATGTAGGGAGCTTCATGCGATTTTTGATGCTCTTAGAAGAAGATGAATCTTCAAGCCGTTGATTTCCTAAGAAACCAAATGTGATAATTAACAAAAGTGTACATCATTGATAAATGTTGTAATAGGAAATGTAAATCAATAAGTAAAAGCATTGTTACTTGTCATGGTATAGTTTCCCGTGGATTGGTTTGCACTGGACTGATAGGTAGTAGATGTGGACTGTTGTTCGGGATTGGATTGTTCCGAATCAGATTGTTCTGGATTGGACCGGTAGGATCCGTACTGATGAGGATTAGGATTGGACTCGTAGGGAATGGACTGGCTGGGATCGGGAATGGACTGGCTGGGATTGGGATTGGACTGGTAGGTACTCATGAAGTCTTTGAAGTTGCCGAAGAGGGATTCGTAGTTATAGTTATGTGAGGTAGTAGGCTGGTCATGAATATTCCTGTTGTGATCTGGCTCAAACTCTGGCTGTGGCTCTGGCTGTGGCTGAATGACTGGATGATAATTGTCATGTCGGTAATAATGATCTTGTGCATCGACATTACTCCTTCTCCTCCCACTGCCTGGCTTGAACCCTCCTCGACCCCCCCATTGTTGTGGCACCATAGGCGGTCTTGGGAGCGATGATGGATCACTAAATATTGTAGAATGAGTATGACTCGTTCCCCTATGTGACCCTGTGACCCAGAAAGTTGTAGTACTTGTGCGCAATAGTCAGCTGCTTTTTGAAAATCTTCGCTAACTCCAGCATAAGAGGAGTAATGTTCAGCCCGCTCACGCAATAACGACATCACATTGCTCAGACCACTCTTCTACATTAAATCATTATATACGATATTGGACCAATTTGGATTTAGTTCAAAAAGTAATAAACTATATAAATATATGAAAATAACTTACAATAAATTGCAGCTCGTCCCCGTGTCCCATGTACCCCTGTGGTGCGACATTTTCCCGAGTGTGACTTGGATTAGCCACAAATATGACTGTTCTCTCCATGAATCACTGGAGGTAGTCAGGCGTCTTGGTTTCGGCTCCGGTCACAATCTCTTGATTATTGAGAAGCACTTCATCTTCATTGTTACGTTTATTCCAAATATCGATAAATTCGGCGTGATGCATTCTCCAATTGTTTTCAGCTCCAGTTCTCTAGATATCATGCAGGGCTTCTCGCATTTCTCGATGGTCCAGATATTCAAAATCAGGAATAACCTGAACGCGACCGAATTGTCGAGCCACCCTCTCCGGATATATGGCCTCAATTACCTCAAAGAAAATGAGGTAGGTAGTGGATACCCAAGGCGTATGGTTGTTTGTGACGTACTTAATGTTGTACGGCATGAATACAAACTGTATTTATAACATGTTAAATATAAAAAAGTTAGTGGATATTTAAGTAATCGATGTACATGCAATAATTATATTTACCTCATTTTCTTTTAACAAAGCCAGTTGACTTCGATACGCCTGAAGGTTATTGCGTGTGATGTTTGAGCGACTCTTCGGCATAGCCCACCTAAAATAAAAGTATTTTAAAAAGATATTAAAATTTGTTTTTGAATGGTGGTCGTTGCATATTCTTTTACCCAAAAAATTATAAAATGACCTCGAAGTTAAACAAGCATTTTCAGGAGCTTGCGATGAGTGAATCTCTGGTCGAATAGATATGATTCTATCCCAAGCCCAAACATAAATTTGAATATAGAATAATTAATATAACACGAGATTGAGAAGTTAATAATATAATTAAAAAATACTTAGAATTTAATGTTACCTGCAACAATACCAAACACCCAGCTATACTTTTGTTCGGAGAATGCTTTCCAATCATGGAGGCTTTGCAAAGATTGCGATAAAGTACTGCTAATAGAGCACTGCCCCAACTACAACGACTGTTGATATCGTCATTGTTGATATCTTCAATGAATGCACGAACAACATGGCAGTACACGTTGTTTGTTGACGTATCAACAAAGAAGAAACCGCCGAGTAGGTAGACAACAATGCACCTTGCTATCTGTATATACCATTCTTGGTTTGCATTTGGTGGTGCAGGCAAACAGATACGGTCCTCTATGCATTTGAGGTGCATGCGGTTTTTGGATAGCTTTGGTACCACACCCAATTCACGTTGTAAATACGTCGACCATCATTCATTTAGTTCGACATCGAATCCTGTTATGCTTCTCCGTCGACCTTGATACTGAATAGCAATTCCACGTCTTGGAGTGTTAGTGTGGCTTCTCCGAATGAAAAATGAAAAGTGTGCATTTCCGGACGCCATCTCTCAACCAAAGCCTGAATCAGCGGCCAATCTAACTGTATAGATCCCAGACGAAGGATAGAGGCAAAACCGTAGAACTGCAGGACTTTCCCAACAAAATTATTGCCAGAAATTCGAGTGTCTTCGAATCGGGGCAATAATTCAGTCCAAAGTTTGTATCAGATCGGCGACATTAAATCTTCTTTGGCCCATTCATGCCCGTGAAAAACTCTAAAAGACCTATGTGATTGTTGTAAATCTAACAAACCGGTCTTAATTGGGCCCTGAAAAACACCTTTTTCCATCGTAAGTGATAGAAAAAAAAAAGAAGATGTTTTTTTAAAGATGAAAAATATTGGGAGGAGATGATAAGTGAAAAAACCGTGAGCAAATAAGAGAGATTGATAAATGAAAATGAATGTGAACATTAAATAGTTATTGGGCCAAAGGTTAACTACAGCCCGTGACTCAATTATTTTTATTACATGCCACAATCATCCATCATTTTTTTTTGTCACATTATATACTCCTATCAAAATCCCTTGTTTTATGGGATCACATGCATTTTTTATTTTTTGTTATTCCACTTGTCAAATCACTACATAAAAAATAAATCCATAAAAAAATATATTTTTTAATTTTTATAAATTCGACAGCTCTTTCGAAATCTCGAATATCTGGATTATTGAAATGACATTAAAAAATATAAGTAATGGTTTCGAATTTGATAAATTCAAAATAATAATAAAATTATAAAAATTTGGAAATCGCTGAATTCTAATTTTTTATTTATTTCGAATTTGACAAATTCGAATACAAAATTTTATTATATAATTTTTATTATTAATAATTACTACCTCCTATATAAGAAAGGCTTTGGATACATGTTACTCAAGCAAATAACCTCCCTTCCAAATAAACACATGACCTCTATTCCACTCAAACGATATAATTTTGAGCAAAGTGGGTTTTTAGCTATGAAACCATTCTTTAATCGTCCAATATCCTTTCTTTCAAGCTAATAATTCCTCTTTGGAGAAGATTTTCTCTACGTCATGGAGGTTGGAAGAAGATTTTCCCTACGTCACTAGTATGAGAGAACTTGTCCAACTTCTTTTCTTTTCTGTCTCCCTCTCCATGTGAACAAAATGGATTCTTGCGGATCCATTTTGTTCATTACCTAGTTTTTTCAAGGTTTTAATGCTGAAGCTAGATGAAGCTGGGAAAGAAAGAGATTTTTTCAAGGTTTCAAGCTTGACCTGGCCAAGCTTTTAGGTTCCGGTTTAGGGTTTAGTGTTTAGGCTTGTGCTTGTAATATTGTATTCGAATTTTGAGAGATAAATTTGAATGTGATATTTATAAAATCGAATTATTGTGACTCACTTCAATTTTTCATTACGAGAATGTAGACCAATTTTGTTGCAAGTTTCAATTGGAAAACAATTGGCTTTTGAATTATTATTATAATTTTAATAAAATTTGAACATTAAAAATATAAATACTTCGAATCATCAATTTACGAGAATTCGAATTTTTAATGATTAGAAATATTAAAATATCAATTAATTAATTATATACTTTTGATTTTTTTAAAAATAAAAAATTTAAGTTACGCGCAGAATCCGAGTGCTCGTATATATTTTCGAGTATTCGAATTTTGATAAATATGAAATATTTAAATTATATTGATTTTTTTCATTTATTGATTTATTATAAATATAAATAAATAATGTTAAATTCAAAATCCGAGTGCTCGTATATATTTCCGAGTATTCAAATTTTGATAAATACGAAATATTTAAATTTTATTGAATTTATTCATTTATTGATTTATTATAAATATAATTAAATAATGTTAAATTCCAAATCCGAGTGCTCGTATAAATTTTCGGGGATTCGAATTTTGAATGATCTAAAATATTAAAATAGCATTAATATTTTTTCTACAATTCGGAATATTTTAATCAATAAAATATTAAAAATCCATAGGGGGTCGAATCTGCCAAATTCAAAGCCTTTTTATTAACATATAAAAATAGTTCGAATCTGACAGATTCGAACTACTTATATAAAATTTAATATAATAATAATTCATAAATTCGATTCTTTGAATTTGTAATGAACTTTTCAGGTGTAAAGTAACTAAGGAATCTGTGTCCACTATTCATACCTTTGAATTTGTGCACTACTCATACCTTTGAATCTGTGCCAACTTTGTTTATAGCTAGCTGTCCACAATTCATATATTTGAATTTGTGCCCATTTTATAAATTTGAAATAATTCATAAATTCGATTATTTCTACTCTGTAATAAATGTTGATTCAATCCGTGAAATAAAGTAAGGAATCTCTGCTTACATTTCAGGTTTGAATATGCTTACATTTCAGGTTTGAATCTGTGCCCACTTTGTTTTATAGCTGTCCACTATTCAAATAACTATTCATATCTTTGAATATGTGCCCATTTTATTTTCTAGCATAATTATAAAAATCTTATACAGAAAATAATCTCTTGACTACACAGTTATATTGGAATATAACTTTTCATATATATTTTCGAATATGCAGAATTCGAAACATTAAAAAATTTAATAAATACATTATTAATTGTTTGTTCTATTTAAGTAGGCAAGTGATCGTCATACTTGTAATTCATAACTATCTAAAAATTACTACAAACGCAAATGGCCTTTTTATCTATATTCCCTTCAAATAACATTAAATTGAGCCAAGAAATTCTTCAATAGGTGAATCCGAAGATAATTTTCTCTACGTCATGGCGAGAGTTTTTCTAGTCTTTCTCCCTTTCCCCGCCTTGATGGACGAAACAAAGAGGAGGGGACATATCCGGCAGAGGAAGCAACAGGTTTCCAACGCCTCTTCTTCCACTGTTTCTGTCTTTCATGGTGTGGAATGCGGAGTAAAGATTAGTTCGAAGCAAAACCGGTGGCCACTCCGAAGCAGAATCGGTGGCCGCTGATTTTGTTCAGGAATTGTATCAAGATGTAATATGACTTGTAATTTAGACTTGCAATATTGTAATTATTATATTTAAATAATTTGTTAGTTGTAATCCGCCTTCTAATATTGTAATGATATTGCTCTCCAAATTTTAGTATTTTCATTTTATTTATAATTTATATAAATTAATAATTTGATTATATAATAGTAGCTGGGTTATTTAATTAAATGAATGATTAGTGCTCTCAATCTGTGAAATACCAACTCTTTTTATATATTAGTATTATATATTAGTATTATATTGTACTCCAAATAGGGTTTGAATTTGTCAGATTCGAATACCCTTTGGATTATTAATATTTTATTGATTAAATAGGGTTTGTATTTGTCAGATTCGAACACCCTATAGATTATTAATATTTTAAATGATTCAAAATTCGAGTGCCCGAAAATTTACACGAGCACACAGATTTTGAATATAACATTAATATTTTGTATTTAACATTATTACAAATTTTACACGAGTGCCTGAAATACACATTAATATTTTGTATTTAACATTATTACAAATTTTGTATTTACACGAGTGCCCGAAATACACACGCCACATTTATTACAAATGAACCATGGAAAATATTACAAATGATAAAATAGGTTGAGAAGAATTATTACAAGTGATAAAAATATATAAAAATAAAGAACTGCTCCTATAAAGGAAACCAAACCCCCTGGATATCCAAACCCCCTGGATAAGCAAACCCCTGGGATTTCTGAGCCTTTACTCTCAACAAAAATAGTAGTTGAGACAGATAGTCAACACTACTTGGCTTTACCCTCAACAAGAGGATATCTCCTTAGTAGTAGTTGACGAAAATTGTATCTCCGAGTTGGCTCGTAAGATCGTAATGGATATTTTCTTTTGGAACGGCTATCCTAATTGATAAAAGCATCATTTCTCTATACTTGAACAATGAACGGCTATCTTGGTTTTGAAATGAAATTGGATAATCATGATTTTTTATTTATGGTTTGGTGTTTCTCCCATGAGAAAAAGAGTGGGTATTTATAGACATGAATGTGAATGTAGACACCACATTAATCCGAAATATAAAAAAAGAATTGGTTCGAATTCCACATGTTCGAAATATGAAAAAAATAATTAATTGGTGTTTTATTTTTATTTAATTTCTAGTAATTATTATGAACATTATGGTTAATTTGAATTGAACATTAAAATAATGAAATGAACAATTACAAATGATAAAATAATTTCAATTATTACAAATCACTAAATTGATGTAAACAAATATTACAAATTAAAACGCCTCTTCTTCCACTATTACAAATATATATTTGAAAGTACACGAACCACTTTCGCACTGAACAAGACCCTCGGATGATAGTTGAAGGGTTGTCTGGACACTCTTCGGCTCGTTTATAAATGATGAACTGCTACAGCGGAATGCAAGCCGTGTTCGATTCCTCTGCGTCAGTACATCAATGCTCTATTACGATTTCTTGACATCGTAATAGATATTTTCTTTTGGTACGGATTTCGTAATGGATATTTTCTTTTGGAATGCGAAGGAGAAAAGTATCATTTCTCTAAGGAGTGGTTGTCGTAGAAGTAACCATTCTTTCAGTAAATTTGGATAGAGTGTGATGACTTTAGAAAGAAAATGGGTAATCTTTATTTTTTTCATGATTGTTGGTGTGTTTTGATGATAAGAAATAGACGTGTAATTTATAGACATGAATGAGGAGATCCCCAAAAATAGAATATTATAAAGAACGGTTGGAATTTATTCCTGTATAGCAACATTAATGATTCTGATAGTAAAGCTTTTTTCACATGTACAACTGTAAAGATAATTTATCTATTATAATTTTTGTCTTGTAGCGGTCAGTAAAGAGTCATCACTGCTTTGACTTGACAGAACACCTCGAAATTGTGTATATTTTCATTTTCAGCTTTAAATTAAATATTTTTTTATTAATTTGGTTGAATCAATAATTATAGTTGAATTATAAGTATATTATTAGAATTATAACTCTAAGTAT